>OMMV01002504.1:0-10419 GCA_900302635.1 Chatrabus melanurus
ACTCAGAGTGTGACATCGCCGGAGAACCCCCACATCATGCCCCACTCGGTCCCTGGGCTCATGTCCCCTGGCATGATCCCGCCCACAGGTATGGTTTTAGTCTGTAGTGGAGGTCGTCACAGACCAGAATCTTTACCTAATCTGAAACAGGCCCATGCATAGCCTGCTCAAAACTGATGTGCAAAAATTAAATTTCAAGCGTTATTGGACTCGGCCCAAAAGGAATCTAAGGATAATTAGAGTCGACCCATAATGCTGGCAGCCCAGCGAGGCCCAAGGAGAATCCACACCAGCGGTTTTTCACATCAACCTAAACTAATTTCTTTTGGCTTTTCTCATTTTTGCTTGGGGTCACCACAATGGATTCAGTAAGGATCCACATGTGGATTTGCCACAAATGTTACGCCGGATGGCCTTCCTGACAAAACTCCAGATGTACAAGGAGAATGGGGCACAGGTGGGCTAGAACCTGGGATCTTCTGGTTGGGAGCCAAACGCACTGTTTGTGCTACAGTGCTGCCGATCAAAACTAAAAATGAAACAAACAAAAATGATTTTTGAAGACTTCGTAGTTCAAACATCACTCTTCAGAAAAACTGCATGCTACCCCTGATAATGGTGGACCATGTCACCAGAGTTGGTCACATCTGTTGGAAACAACCCAGGTATAAAGACACCAGTATATTTGAAAAGACATATGACAAAAACATGAAAGAACATGCTGAACACAAAGTGTGCAGTATTGTCCAGTGCCACCATATATTCATTTTCAACCCCATGGAATTATTTTGTTCTAGTAAAGTGTAGGCCACATAATTTTTTGAAAACATACAAATAAATTTGCCCCCCATTTGCATACTGCTCCATGCTAGTGGGGGGCATGGGAAGGTGCAATAACATCAAAGCAGCACTACACGGAGCCGCTACTGACGGCAGAAAGAAGACGGCGTTAGCTATATAATAAACCGCAAAGACAAGGGAAATGGCAATAGGACATTTGTGTTGCTGACATATGTTCCAAAACTTCGGATATCTGCGGGAGTTGTGAATGAAGTCAAACAAAAGTCAAACCCTTTTTACTATTCTTTGAAGTCATGGTTGTTGGAGGGATCAGGTCAGGTCTGGGAGCATGCCCTAGTGCTGCACCCAAGCAGACAATCGGTCCATCCCCACCTCCTGAAAATAACCATCTCTCGGCTGCAGGCAGGTGAAATGAAGTGTGCATCCCCTTGGCCTTCTCCACCTGCTGGCGTCCTCAACACTGAGGCACCTGTGTGCTGGATCATGCCCAGACTAACTTGCTACATGGCCAAAAATGTCGTAGCTGATGCCCCCTCACCATGCAAGTGATAATCCTCATCTGAGTCTCCATAAGGGACCGTTTATTTGACACAAAGTCATTCCAGTGGTACCCAAGGAACCTCCAAACAGACCTAGTACCAAAGACATCTAGTCATCACCTTAGGTCACTGGTTAAAAAAAGACAAAGGTTTCTTTATAGGCAGCCCTGCAAAAAGAACACGCCGTGCTCCAGAATCAGTTGGAGGACCTAAAGTACATCTTTTTTGCCTCGAAAGTTCGATTTGTTTTGACATACAACAGCACCTTTAGGCACATTGAGACAAAGACCTGCGGCACTAGAACATGTCCCAACCTGGACCTGATGAAAGTAAACAAAAATGCTTATTAGTTAAGTCTCAGTTTCTGGGAACCAAGCGGACCTGTGAAGACCTGTAGTGTGCAGAAGTCTGTTGCTAAGGCTCTGATTCACACTATCGAAGTCTCAGCCTGTCACACATACTCAGGCACACATAGCCTCCCTACTAGCATCCTCCCCGCAGCTTGTCCTCGAAATGGCAGCCAGTCCAAAGTGACACATGCACCCAACCACCAGACACCAGCCGCTCGCTCGTTTACCATAAAACAGATCCCCTGCTCAACCCCCTGAAACGAAGAGGGGGAGAATAAATTGGACTGGAGATCTTTTCTCTCAGATTATTCCAGTAGATGTTGCATTTTGCCTTGAGTGCATTCTAATTAGCGCGATTAAATCCACTCCACTGGTATATGTACATAGGCAGTGGTGATGCTAAAGCAAGCTTATCGCCACAAGAATCAACAACAACCGTTTGTGCCCTAACGTAGCCCTGGGCCACGTCTTATTGCAACTAATGCTTTTGTTCTATTTGTGGCTGGTTTCTTTGTGGCTGCTTTGATGTTGGTGGCTGCAAGTGCACTGATTTGCATATTTTACTCTCCTCCTTCTTTATATGTCTTATAGCGTACTGTAGAACGGCACTCGTTTGGTGTACATTGTATTTAACCAACCATTAAGTGCATAACACTATGAAGAGATAAAACACCGCAGCTGCTTCCCACTGCTGTTCTTCAGTAACGTCTCTAACACAACCTCACATCTTTTTCCTGGAAGTGTTTTTTTTTTTAAACTCATCTCACTCCTGAAGAAACAGCAAAGCATCATCTGTGAAGTATTTGAAATTCTATATTCCAAACAGACCGGGCCGTACTTGCCTTTCAGTACAATTGAGCCTCACAGGCCAGCGCTTTGAACTCTGGGAATAGGCTGAGGTCACTGAGAACTTAAAGGCCGAAGTGAGCACAGAGAAGGACAATGATGAGAACGAGCGGTGTTATTTAGTGGAACATAAAGCAACAGAAAAGCCTTTTGATATCGTCCCCTTTAAGCCCAGAGGGACTCTGTGATCTTGACATTTAGCCGGGGTATTCACGGTGCGGAGATAAAGTAATTGAGGTTTTTGGTCCTCTAACTGCCTCCAGCTTCCAAACCATGTGCAGACAGAACTTTTCCATCAATTTCTATGTCGTAATTAAATCATTTATTGTTGTGATTGCGGCATTAAGCATTAAATGTCATGAAAGTTACAGATTTTGACAGATTAATAATTATCTATAATTGACCACACTTAAGTTAGCATCTAAGTAGGTGACTAATTGATCTCCTTGTCATGTTCAAATTTACTGATTGATGACACAAAACCCCCATTGAGAAGCTGAAAGAGAAACACCATCATGTCATGTCGTATTAGTTCATTTTTCAGGCGAGTTAGCGTGTGCGCACGCAGGCGGAATGTGAGGATTTGGATCTTCCTGGGGCTTCGGTAATTTGCCAAGACTGAAAAAAACCACTGCACAATTTAATTTGGGTGGCAGAATGAGTGTAGGACAAGTCCAGAGAAGAAATATCAAATATATTCTGGATGATCTCGACCTAGATTATAAGGTGACGAGAAAAATTGAACTTACTTCCATTATCTCCATCCGTGCGGAGGTGATGGCCAAGTGGTTTGTGACCAGAAAATCTTTGGTTCAAATTCCTGTCAGACCAGAAAATCAGTAAGGGCTCTTGGGCAAGGTCCATAATCCCCAAGTTTGTTGGGTGAATGAAAGCACGACATAATTGCAGTCTATATAGATGGCATCTTTTTTTTTTCCATGCATAAAAGGAGACTATGATATGGCAATAGAACATTTCATCCACTTCAATGGTAGTAACATAGACCGTCCTCGTACCAGATTCTGGGACCACTTACCTATTTGTAATTCAATCTGCCAATTCATTATCATCTTTAAAGTCTCAGATTTTGGCCTTCGACCATCATAAATTTATGACTGATTTGGACCCAGCTGATTGCTGTTTTTAGGTCTCTTTTTGCTGCCGTTCTACTTGCCGTGCTGCTTAGCTAATTTGAAACTGTTTTATTTTGTTGTTGCAGCTCACTCCTAATTTCACCTTGTTTTTTGACTTGACTGCCTAAGGTGCCTGGCAGGGCACTGGTACCACTGTACCAGTGGTTCCCAAAGTGCGGGTTGTGGCCCTATGGTGGGCCATGAGAGGTTATTCAAAATAAATAAAAATGTCTTTTTTTAAAATTTTAGCTTAAAATTACCTAAAATATTTGATTATTTTTAAAACATAATCAGAAGTAACAAAACAATGCCATGGGATATAAAATATGTATTATTCTTCAATTATCTGACCTAGTTTAATAGAA
This sequence comes from Chatrabus melanurus, assembly GCA_900302635.1. NCBI lineage: Eukaryota > Metazoa > Chordata > Actinopteri > Batrachoidiformes > Batrachoididae > Chatrabus > Chatrabus melanurus. The sequence goes on from OMMV01002504.1 coordinate 4,035, forward strand.
TATACGTATATGGAAATATTCATGTTTCACATGTCGACCGAAATTGTGATTAAATGGTTGGGTGGGCCCCTGAAGACGATTTTTAGATTTCAGAGTGGGCACCGGTGTTCCAAAGTTTGGGAATGGCTGGTCTATACCATTCATTGGTTATATTGTAATTTTATTTTTTAGTCTGTAGGAATGTTTGTGATTTTTAATGCAATGACATTTCCTTCTTGTCTTTTATTTTTACTCTGTGATATTTTTATTTTGTTTAAATCTTTAATTGTATTGTGTATATTTATGTATATTTAATTAATTTTTACCAGTGATTAAGATTAATAAATCAAACATAATTTAATCTCACCTGGTCCTTCAAATTTCCAAATTATTCTTTACTAACTCCCAAAGAGTGGCAAATAACCTTTACCGCCTTATAATAAATGCAGCACATTGTTCAGTCGTCTCTTGTTGTGGCCTTTGTAGGTGAGCAGGAGCTGACAGAATCAGTACAATCACTGAAATCACTTTGTTTGCTGACGGTTCCTCGTGCAAACTTTTGCTGCGATCGCGCTCGCATCTTGTTTGCAAAATTTCACTCATTAACTTCGGTTGACTTCACTGCGTGTATCTGTATATTGACTCGGTTTAAGCTGCAGGACTTTCTCCATCAGCCTTTCCAAATGGCTTGTTGCTGGTCCTGACCCACATGGGGCAGAGCTCAGAATCTTGGGTCCAGAATTGTAACCTCCAAGAGTTATAGTGGGTCATGGTCTGAAAATAGGTGGATTTGGAGGCTTTGTGACATTGACAGCTTGCGATTGTGCTGTAAGTATAGAGCTAATTATCACATATAAATATCTGATGCAGCAACTGCACTGCTAAATGATTTCGTAAAATCAGTATGTGGGCAGCAGATTAACATTACATTTAAATCATTAGCAGAATGCATTAATTGCGTAGGCAACTGGCCAACGAGTTGAGTTGCAAGCATAGAGACAGACAGAAGAACTAGAGGGCTGACGCAGCACGTGACCGTGTGTCGCCATCATCAAATGGGCAAACTTGCACCGAGTCAGCCATAGAGTCAACGCAACGAACACAACGTTCTGCAATGTTGAACCTGACGCAACCCGTTTGTTTACCTGTTTACCATTGTAGTACTTTATTTATCCTGCTTGATGGTGTATGCAAGCCTCTGTGTTGCCATGGAAATGCCTTATAGCTGTGCGTGTTACGGCTGTTTTAACTGGAGAAAAGCTGGTGAGAAACATCTTTCTACAATTGAGTATTTGAACTTTTATTTTTGTTTCTTTTTTTTAAAGAAAAAGAAAGACAAACTGCACCGTTATGACCAGGAGCACTGGTGATCATGACGTTAGCTTGTAATACATGAAGCTAAACACAGCAGCACACTGCAGAGCTGCAGAAATAATCAGTTTGTGTTATTCTGAATCGTTTACATTTTGCCGGGACATTCCACATTTTTAAACCAACTTATTCAAGACTGATGCACAGATTTACAAAATTTTGCAGGCATTGACAGACTTTGAAGCATTACATTGTTGGAACTCCATGAATGCTGTTAAGCTTATACTGCTCATTGCGCCGGTTAGTGACTCCGGCTCAAAGCTGTTCGAGGACACTGCCACCCAGTGGACACGTGAGTGTGCGTACACACATTAAACCTGCCACGCGGACATTTCACACTGCATATGTGCAGACAGAAAAGCATTAAAAAAAAAAGCTTTAACAGGACCAGAGAGGCACATGTGAAACACATTGTTAACATATGTATCTTTGCCCTTGACACCAGTTCCATTTAGAAAAGGACATCTTAATATGCTTAGGCGCCTATTTAAGGAAATATGCCTCTACACGTGTGAGCAAAAGCACACGTATGTGTGAGTGTGGTCTGAATATGTGCATGCCCCCGGGGGGGTGGGGGTGCGCTTGGAGCCTTTCCAGTTGCTGATGCATTACAGGCAGATTGGCCCCCAAATCGGATTATTTGCTGTGGACTGACACCACACTGAGATGACATCTCCTTTAAAGTGGAGAGGGCCTCCACTCACACTCTGGCCACTACTTAAGCAGCAGCTTCAATATAATTCATTTATGTCCTGGATATGGCTTCACCCTGTTGAATAACACAAGAGTACTGCATTTACCATTAGAGAAATGAATGTCACCTACATCGTACCTCGCGCATCCTCTACTTTACTGATCAAAACAATATTTTCTAATCCTGTCTGGCTCTGACTTCAGTGCTTTGGACGGACAGCTTTTCCTGTAGGCGAGGACTTCCTGTTATATTTGACATGTCTTTTGAGGTACAATTAGCGCGTCGCCATCTAGAGTGGATCATCTAATCCTGTGGTACTTCAAACCGCTTCAAAATAGATCCGGTATGCAGCAGGTAATTTAGTGTCGTTTCTCTTTGCCGCTGCCCCTCCTCTTCCAGTCCTCTGCTTGTCATAAGGTTAGCTCGCTCTGTAATTGATACTAAATTTGTCATGATGTGAATAGCACAGTTGAAGTGGTGCGGTGTACCTAAGAGTTGTTCCCGAGCCCAGTTTGTTGCCACCTCGCTGCCACCAGTTAATGCATAAAATTAAGCGTCCGCACTCATTGGCATGGAGCGGCTCTTCCTTTCTTATCCTGCGTGGCCGATAAATAAAAGTGTTTTCATTGTTGCCCGTGGTGCAGAGAAAGAGCAGGAACACAACAGATAAGCTGTGGCTTTTTAAAAAAATATCTCTGCTCGAGAAAGTGGTAAAAGTCAGTCTTTTGTGTACTGATGTGAAGTTAATCTGATTTTAATTTAATTATGCCAGTTAGTTGCGGAGGGCACAGGCATTGGGGTGTTTGTTGTAAGAATGTTCTGACATTGGCGCAGGTATGGGGCAGCTAGCATGTTAATTAATGATGAAGATCCTGACAATATGCAGAGGCATGACAGCGTTAAGCCAGTCGGCGGCTGCTTCCTTTGCATATTAATAGATCCTTCATTATTATTTAATATGACAGCTGCTCCAAGGGCTACCATCAGACCTTGTCTCTGTTATTTGCTGTTTTGTGCTCCCCATGTGACAGCGCCGTGCTATTCTCTATTTGTTGAAATGCTCCCTTTTCTCTTCTTTGACTGGTACGGCGCGCTACATGCGGCCGTGACGCGCTGTTTGTTTGGTGCTCTGGAGGATTCTGACTTATACGAGAAAAGTATCTGAATCTAAAGGTGACTTTGAAAGAATATACGAGGCTGGATTGTTTTGTTTGCATAGTAATAAATGCAGATTAGTGCTGAGTGCGATCGGGCTTGTTGATGTTTCGACTTCCAGTGGCTTAATAGACTTGTTGCTGGGTTTCGACATCTTCCAGGCTTCTCTATTACGGGACTGTGTTGAGGTTTCGGTTATGATGATGTGACAATTGATCTGGTGAAATGAAACAATTATCGGAACAAAGATTTCGATTTATGGAGTGTGTGGTGGAGGTTAGAGCTGAATGTGAACTGACAAATGGTGATGTCATCAATCCAGCTGTTTCACAATTTATCACCCTTTACTCCAATCAGATTGCTTTGAGTATTCTTACGATAGATTCTTTGACACAAACAGATGAATTATATTTATTTATAAAGCACAAGATCTCTACAGCAGGCATCTCAAAGTGCAGTAACAAAGGGCCCTATCTTTCAGCTGGTTCAAAGCAGCACACAGCACATTTTTTGTTTTGACTCCCCATACCCAAGTTCTTTAAATCACAAGCCTACTTGCGCTCATCTGTGTTGGTGCATTAACTCATGAGCTGAATGCACTATTTGCATAGGCAAAGCATAGCGAGCCACTGTAACAACTCACCCACCTAGCCTTGCTCAGACACTGTATATTCAAAGGACTGTATTATTGCTATTCTCTATTATCCTGTAACGTAGTGAAAACTACACAAACCTCTTTTTTGCAACAGTTTAAGCTGTGATAGAGCACAATTACAGCTAGGCGCTACCCTCCATTTTGTATGCAGCTTCTTTGCTTTGCAGTGTTGGTGCATTGCTATCATGTGGTAGCAAAAAGCCTTTGCGCCATAGGCAACCAAAAACCTGGTCTAAAGTCAAGTTCAGAGTTTTTGTTTTTTTGCTGTTTATAAGGAGTAATATTCAGACACTCCTGTATTCCCACGGGAACATGATCAATCTCCTTAGCAATATTGCTGGTATTAGAATCGCCATTTTGGCGATGGTTATGAGATCGATGGAGATCGAGACAGTCCTCATACCCAGCCCTGTCAGTGCCAGCGATGGCGTTGAAATTACCTATGACCACTGGAGTCTCATCTTTGACGCACTCGTCAATCACAGTGTGAAGCTGCAAGTAAAAAGTCTCCCTCACTGAGACATCACTCAGCAAAGTTGGAGCATAGACTGGGACAATAGACTCAATACCCAAAGACTCCTTGAGTCTGACACCACTGGACACCATTGGAAGAAGCCACAACAACTGCCACCCTCTCGGTACGCTGACTGGTGAGCAGACCAAAAGTAGGCTTATCCACCACCTAAGATTTGGCCACTTCCAGGTCTGCTGACCTCAAAGAGACCACAGCAATGTGGAGCTTTCCATGTTCCCTCAGCAGCAGTGGAAGGTGGCCATCATTGCTAAGAGGAAGAATGTTCCAGATGCTCACCTGCATGAGCCACCTCAGGTTTGGATCTGGAAGCCACTGTGCAGTGGACGACCCCTCAGCACCGCACCAGTCACCACCTTCCAGATACAAGACCCTTGTTGCTGTCTGGTGGTTTTGTCAACAAAAATAAAAGCCCTACCTATGTTAAAGAAAGTGGGAAAAAAATCCCAGGGCTGCCCCTTGATCCTGATTTGCTCCAAAGTTTTATGGGTTCTTCCTTGACCCATGCTTCACCAAGGTTCATGAAATTTGGCCTTATATTTATTGCATCATCCTGCTGACAGACATACAACGCCAAAAACATGGTGGAGGTAACAAGTTCTTCTTGTTTGGATATATGACCTAACACACATTCTATATAGGCCCTGATGCTCACTGGTGCTGGTGCTTATCCCCATGTTCTGGAGCGTGAACTGGATGAGAGTCTATGACTCCCCCTGGACGGGATGCCAGTCCGACACAGATTACTTCCCAGCCAAGGTCGGTACCCATTTACAGCTGGGTGGACTGAGACAATGTAGGTGAAGTGTCTTGTCCAAGGACACAAACAGGTAGCATGACTGGGAATTGAACCAAGGTCTACATATTGTTAGCCCAACTCCTGTCCTCAGCGTTTGAGATCGGGAGACACCTGGGAAGAGCCCATGGACTCAAGAGGTCACCCTTGGTGTTTGGTGATGTCAATATCTTTGCAGGAGAATGAAGGTTCAAGTCTTCAGGGTCCTGGTGCTTCCTGTCTTACAATATGATTGTGAGACTTGGAAGCTAATCACTGACCTAAGGTGATGACTAGATGTCTTTGATACTAGGTCTCTTCTGAGGTTCCTTGGATATAGCTGGAATGTTGTTCCCAAGGAACTAATTGTTACTTAGGGAGATTAAGATGAGGACTTTCGCTTGTGTGGTGAGGGAGCATCAACTGCGACATTTTGGCCATGTGGCGCATTTCTTTGGGAATGATCCAGCATGCGGGTGCCTGTGTTGAGGCCCCCAGCAGCTGGAGAAGGCCAAGGGGACACCCACTTTTCACCTGGCTGCGGCAGATAGATGGTTACTTTTGAGAGGTGGGGATGGGCCGGCTGTCTGCCTGACTGGTTGCCATCCAGGACCCAAGGCGGTTCTGTGGTGTGGCGGATCCAGTGACGCACGGCATCAGTGCATGCTCATGACTTGACAACTCGTATCCCACCAATCTACCTGCTCACCAACGTACATCCCTTAGATTTAAAAAAATCATCAAATTCAGGTCAATTAGAATGTTCCACTCAGAGTGGGCGGAGCTTGGATTTTACCACTCAGTGAACACGCTCAGCTCCACAAAGTACCGTCTCTGAGTACCTGTCCTGGTGTGTGAAGTTCAAAACAGGTTCGAGAACTGTCACTGAGGGACTAAAATGGTTTCTGGTTACCTGTTGAAAAATGGTTCCAGCGGTTCCGAAGCGTTTGGTTCACTGCAGACAGAGAATCGGTGAGGACACACAGCCTGCAGCGCGCTCACAGTTAGTGAGCGTCAGGAAGCACCGCTGCGGCGCTCCTTTGAGCTGCACCTGATTTGTGGAGGGAATTTATCACACAAACAGCCCAGAGGTGATTTCAATATTTACTCGGCAGTCTGTTCTGCATACGTCTCATTTGGAAAACAGTTGACTCTTGCCCATTATACACAAATGAAGGCTGACCTTCAGACTGGGCAGAGGCCACATTCATTATGTGGAGAAGC
>OMMV01002509.1:0-10183 GCA_900302635.1 Chatrabus melanurus
GACGTGCGCTGTACTCACACACTGTATTGTCACTTCTGCAAAAGAAGCAACAGTACAAACGTATTTGTTAGCCAATACATCACTGTTTACATTTAATTTCCACTATACTTTGATTTTTTTTTTCTTAAATTGACTGACGTACGATTGATGTCTTCAGTGAATAATTAATAGTTCATCAAGTTCAGGCATTTATTTTGCGTTTGGTCCACCATGAAGTTGGGTTAACACTTTGATGTTCTTTCAGTACGATCTAATGACTGTGTGTGCTCTACCAAACCCTTGAGCTGAACATCAACCCACTGAAAACATCCGAAACAAAAACGTGATGCCTCAAGTGGGACACATAACAGACTGACTTGGTGTGTTAGTACATGTGAGGATGCTGGTAACACACCAAGTCAGTCTGTTATGTGTCCCACTTGAGGCATCACGTTTTTGTTTCGGATGTTTTCAGTGGGTTGATGTTCAGCCTCCTTAAAACCCTGTCAAGTTCAGCTCAAGGGTTTGGTAGAGCACACACAGTCATTAGATCGTACTGAAAGAACATCAAAGTGTTAACCCAACTTCATGGTGGACCAAACGCAAAATAAATGCCTGAACTTGAACTATTAATGATGATATTTGACCAGGATTTTCCCAAAGGAAACCCACACAGGTGTTGTCATTAGGGAAAATCCTGGTCAAATATCCTTCTGCAATATTTATTTATTTATCCTTTATTTTACCAGGAAGGTCCCATTGAGACACAATGTCTCTTTTCCCAGGGAGTCCTGGTCAAGATGGCAGCAAAAAAAATTCAAGATGTAGATAATAAGTAACATATGAGAGATGATTACAGAATTAAATACTTTTCCTTCTCATTATTAAGTAGTGAAATCATAACTGATAACTCCCTGAAAATTAGGAGACTCCAAATCATAATTACAGAACACCGTTTCATAATACCAACTCATAATTATGAGACATACGTAATTAGGAGATGGTGATAACTGCAAGATACAGTATCTTGTAATTATGGCTTGTAGTTATTTATTAATTTGTAATTATGACTTAAAATCTTGTAATTGACTTATCTTGCAATTATCACCCTCATAATTATTTAGTATCATGTAAGTATGCTTTTGTGGCTAATTATGACTTAGTATCTTGTAATTATTACTTATTACCTTGCAGTTATCACTATATACTTATTTATTATCATTTGTGTCTCCCTTTTTGCTCGGGGTCGCCACAGCAGATCTGATATGAATCTGCATGTAGATATCGCACAGGTTTTTACGCGGGACGCACTTCCTGACGTAACTCCACATTACCTGGAGAATGGGCACGGGTGGTCTGGAAGTGGGAACCTTTTGTTTTCGAAGCAGGTGCACTGACTAGCTTGTAATATCTTATAATGATGACTTAGTATCTTGCAATTATGACAGTATATTGTAATCATGACTCATTACCTTGTGATTATCACTCATGTAATTATCATTTAGTACTACATAATTATGCCTCAATAATTTTATTTATAAACCTCTGAAGTTTTAAAGTGCTTTACAATATAAAAACATTTAAGAAAACAAAAAGCAAACAAGGATAACATTTCAACAACAGTGAAATTAAACGGCCATTGAGAAACAGCAGCACCTGTAATTATCACTTATTCTCCTGTAATTATGACTTAGGATCTTGTAATCATGACTTATTGTACCAATTCATGATTATGACATGCTAATTCATAATTATCAATAACTGATAATTAAGAGTTACGAGAGAGATAGAACAGCAACATATGGTTACAGGATACAAAGTCATTAAAGGAGTAATAACTACAAGGCAGCAATAATTACAAGATACTTAGCCATAACTACGAGATTATAAATAATGATGCTAAGTCGTAATTACAAGATACTAAGTGATAATTACAACATATTGATGATTGGCATAAAAATTGTAACGGCTGATATTTGAGACATTAAGTCATAATTCCAAGATGCTGAGAATTATAAACTCGTAAGCCATAATGAGATACTAAGTCATAATCATGTCAAGTCAAACTGAACAGCTGACGAGGATAAAATGCTAAGTTAGAATTATTAGATAAAACGCCTCATCTCTTATGACTTAGGATTGCTCAGTTTCTCGTTTCTTCTCTGCCTTGTCGACTACCAGGTCTGGAGTCGTTACGTGACAGTGCCCATTCAACACCGGTGCGTTCAGTGTCCCATGGGGAATCGTTCTTGCCACGCTCCCGGAGCCAGGCCACAGATGCCAGCGAGGGAACGGCGGTGATCTCAGACGAGGCCTACAGCCCCTCTGATAGCGTCACGCCTACTCCGGTGGCCGAGCACAGCATGGAGGTGGGCGTCTCGCGCCAGATCAACGGGGCGCCCTTCAGCATTGAAGAGGAAAAGGAGTCGGAGGCAGGCACTCCAACACACGGGGAAGGGGGCGACTTTGGGGCAGACAGATTTGCGCAAGAGGGTGCAGAGGGGGACTCGGCACTCAGCGAGGTGGAACAGGTCAATAAGTTTGTCCTAAGTGTCCTCCGTTTGCTCCTTGTGACCATTGGACTCCTTTTCGTCTTGCTCCTGCTCCTCATCATCCTCACCGAGTCAGACCTGGACATCGCATTTTTACGCGATATCCGTCAGACCCCTGAGTTTGAGCAGTTCCATTACGAGTACTTCTGTCCCCTCAGACGGTGGTTTGCCTGCAAGCTCCGCTGGGTGGGCGAGTTACTTATTAACAAGTGACAGTGAGGTCAAAGAGTTTGTGAAACCATTCAGGGGTTGTGAGAAGATGGTTAGGACGCTGGGTGATGGAAGACATCCCGCTCCTCTCGTCCTCCTCCTGCAGACATTCAGCCTGGACCAGTCCTGGTAACACTGAACCAGGATCTCTGCCCCGGCATTTTGTTTCATCTCTTGTCCCTCTACATCACTTCTTTTCTTTCTTTCTTTCTTTTTTTTTTTAAAAAAAAAAAGCCACGACATTTGTTCTTGCATTTTTTTAACTTAAATTTATTTCAGGTATTTTATATTTTCAAATAATAAAATTCAAAAATGTGAAGGGCAGTTAAAGACGTGAAACTGTAAACAGTTTGCTGTTCAGGAATGGGCGATTTAGTTGTAATGACTGAGCGTTGCTCTCATTGATTTTTTTATTACGATTAAAGGGAAGGATATGATCGGTGGTGTTTGAGGAAGTAGTCATTGAAATAAAGCTGGAAGTTCGAACGGAATCCGACTGCTGTGAAGGATATCTGGAGAGAAGCAGGTAATAGTGAGTTATTTACCTCCACCTGAATTCAAACAGATTTGCCTCATCCGAAGAAGCACGGAATAATCTCGTGGGATTAATGAAGGTTGACAGCCGAAAGATGAGACGGGGGTGATTACCGTACTAAATGCTATTTGTGAGAAAATGTTGACCGCTGGTGAATTTTGTGGATTGTTTTAGGACAGACTTACACTTAAGTATACAAAATATATGTATAAAGCAACTGGTGAAGCCGAAAGTTGGTTTTCTAGCCTTTTATAAGGATACAAAAAAAAAAGAAAGTAGTATTATGTGACCCAGTAGTGTCAGGTACGATTAGAAAAATGTTCACAAGGATCCACCTGCAAAGACTCAGTGGCACCAGTAGATAATAGTATAGATAGATGTGCAATGCTCTAATGGTTTTAATAATTAAGTACTTTGGAATGTGATCATTTTGATTTGCTTTTTGTTTTTCATCAAGTTGAAATTCAATGAATTTCAACTATGCCTTTGTATAAAGAGTTTGATTCATTTTGGTTTCATATCAACCTTGCCTTTAGGTTTGTGTATCATATTATTATTAGAAAATAGTAATGATGTACTTTTTGTACAAATTAGTTTGTTTCCTAATATATATACCCCGACAGGTTTTCCATGTATATTTTAACAGAACTGAAATGTTATTTTGTTATTAAAGATTAAAATATACCTTTTTTAGCGCTGTGTTTCAAGTAAGGTCAGAAGGAAATATGAAGGTGGGACTACAAAACAAAAAACAGGGTTTTTATCCAGATCCTGTAAACTCTGATGACACCTTTTGTCCCTCCATCAGCAACAAACCAGCCCTCAAAGATCACACTTTGATTTTAAATGTTTTTGTACAGAATTAAATCTCGAGTTTCTACGTCCTAGTAGCACCACAAACAGCAAATCTTACAAAAAAAAGAAAAAAAAACAAACATTCAAAACCATTACTATTATCATTATCATTTTTAACGATATTTTATGTTATTCGAGTTTGGAAACGGTGCCTGACATTACTGCTTCTGACCCTTTCAATTTGATTGAAATCTGATGTTTTTGTCTGCTGGACAAGCATTTTGATCTTAACATTTCAACAATTCAGCTTCTTCTGTCTTTATTTACAAGTCCACCAACATAAATGAAGATCCCAGTTCATCCCTGATATCGGCTCTTAGCTACAGTATGTCGTTAGGCTCCAGTCCACAGCAATAACTGTCATGGATTCTGGGTAAAATCTGTTTTTTGTTTGCATGTCTGCCTCCTGTACTAAGTGCAGGACTAAGTGTTAGTATGTCTGTGAGTAGGAATGGAAACAAGAAAAGCTTAGAGACGAGAATAACATTATTTTTAAGTCTGGGGCAAAAGATGAGGATTTGCAGGAAGAACAGAAATAAGTTTAATGATAAAAGAACGAGGGATATGAGAAGACTATGAGAGGTTCAAATGTGTTTTTTTTAAAAATATTTGGTAATGGAATATCCTTGGTGTCTCCTCAGTCTATTGGCTGAACATGGTAGCTTGTTTTTGACCTGCTGTTTGATACAAAGCCCACACCTCACACCAACACCTCCAGCTGCCTGATGCCGGTGCTACCTTCTTTTAGCCAGCGTGCTGCCGTGTAATCTGAGCGCGCCAGACCTCGCCACATTGTATTTTTAACCTCAGAGTAGCAGCACTTTGGCACTGTGGCTGGATCCACTCCTGTAGCTCATTATCTTTAACAAACTTTAGCTACCTGTGGTAGAGGGAGCAGCGCTGACATTTCCAAGCACACAAGCGAGAACATCAAACCGACGGGCAAGCGGACATACGTTTGCCTCAGCAGCTTATTTCCATCAGATTTGCAAAGATGAAGCACATTTTCTCTACGTAGGAGTGAAAGCGGGTTGGACATGTTGAATTTCTGTGTGCGCGTGTATCTTCAAACGTTTTCAAGCTTCTGAACTGATAAATACAGCACAATAAAAGCGGCGCAGCCAAGCTGACGTGTATAAAAGGTCAGTTTGTTTCTCAAACGATCAGCATCATGTAGCTTCAGTGGTCTCTCTGAGCATTTAACAATAAAAATGGCAGCATTATTCAATGAGCAATAAAAAAAAATAAACCTGATTCAAATCATATGTATGAAAATCCAACAGTGAATTATCTTTAAGTCAAATAAGTCCTTTTCAGTCTACAAAATGGTTTACCAAAATAGTGGTGTGCTACCATTGATTATGTGACCGCTGAAACAGTAACACGATCGTTTATAAATCCGTTTCTTGTGGCTGTTTGTTGTACTGATTTTTTTCTTTCTTACACTGCTGTTTCATTTTGCCGGATTGTTCTCTGTGCCTGAACTGCAGTTTACCAAAGTGGTAAAACAAGATGGAAAGGACAAAGGCTACACTTCTTTCAGCTAAACTATTTCATATTTATATTTTGCAGTCAAAGAGGGAAACCTGTGTGTGAAACTGCACGACAGGCAGGCCACGTTGAAGGGCCTAGCACTGTAGTATTAGTCTGTGTCTTTCCAGGACGTGTTAACAGACATTCAATGAGGGAGAGAAAAACAACCCCGACTGCATGTCATTTCCTGCATCACGTTTACATATTTGATAATTCTTTCCTTTTTTGAAGACGCTACAGTTTTGTTTTTAGTGTGGTTTATAAATCGCAGGCTGTGCTCACACAGCAGGTGGACGTACAGCCGCTCAGTCACGTCAGAATGTGGTGCAGCGAGTTTCTGAAAGTGTTAAATTTACTGTGCACAGGATGGACTCGGTAACAGAAACACCTGCAACAAGTGCATTTGATAAACTCACAAGCATTCATTTAATAATCTGCTGATTAGTTTTCCATTAGAGATTATGTCCATGTTGCAGCAACATGGAGTTCAAGACAAATTTCTCCATGGGAACACTAAAGTCTAACCTTTGTTTAATCAGTTTGTTTGTAGACTGTCCGATACAAACATTACCCCAGAGCACAACTAATGTGTTCAAATTTCTCGATTTGTTGAACCATCTGCCTAAATCCCAAAGATATCCAATTTAGGTTGATCCAAAACAGAGAAGGAAGCAAATCATCACATAACCTGTTTGCCAAAGTATTGATTTCCTGTCAATCAATTCTCATTTAACCGAATAATCATTTTGGACATTACAGAATGTTCAGTCTTGCTGAGGTTGTATAACTGCGAGGTGTTCCTGTTATACTGTCCACCTTTTCTTTTTAACGCTACACATTTTTAAGCAATAATCAGATTTTAAAATGTCTTTAAAACAGGTAAAACTTTATCTGGATTAGTTTTAAAGATTCTAGTTGGCTGTCCTTCCAACATAACTTGAGGTTGTGCCATTAGTCGCACATTACACAACAAAATGAGATGCTACAATATTCGGTTTAGATTAGTGATCGACGACCTACATTTAGTTCCCTGTCAAAGTTCAACCTCACTTTATTATGGCTGCAGTAGAACCGAGGCGCTAATAGGTCACAAGAAAACCAACATCTCCACACATTTTGTCAGCTCGCAGGAAACAGGTCCCGGCACGACCGTGCATACATAACTATATGTGCATATCCGTGTCTGGTGGCGTTACATAATTTGCATTGTTCTATCCTGGGAATGGACATTATTGTTTGTTATATACAAGTGCATATATATATATATAGATATATAAATCTATGTGCCAAATCCAATTGTTCAGTTCGATCCATTCCAAACCCATGTTTGTACTGTAGGTAATCTTCTGTACAAGTCAGTATAAAATATTGTTTCTCTCCAATAATACCTTGTAACTGGTGCCATTAAATAAAATGATTCAAACTTGAAATAAACACTGAAGAAAAATGTGATGTGGCTCCTTGTGGCTTTGTGGTGCAACTTGAATGCAGCTGGGCTGCTTCGCACATACTTGGTTAAAGCAGAAAAAAAAAATTCTGTTGATTCAGTTGAAAGCAGAATCAAAGATATATTCAAAGCCTTTAATTAAAAATTACAAGTACATTGAAATAAACAAAAATTCAACACCCAGTAGCATCATTTTACTAATAATAAAAAAAAGAACTGTACAGAATACAAATTTTGCAAAAGCAGTTGTGATACAATAGTAATACTTTACAAAAATTGGTTGGAAAATGTAGTGCAAAGTATAGGTTCCATAGCAGTCAGACCCAGGAGAGATGGAGCTAAGATATGTGTGAAAAGGCCGGCTTCAAGAAGGGCCGCTGGTTTGTCTGCGGCGTTGGCATGGCCAAGAAGCCAGGCCTCCTACCTGCCGATGTCTGTCCTGCTGCACTCCCAGAGCCCCATCCTCCAGACTGGGGGTTAAATTTTGATCCAGCTTTTGAACTGGATGATGACCACGATTTATTGCCAGTGTAGCCTCGGCTGAACCCAAGCACAAAAAAAAAAAAAGTGGGGGGTTTAACATTTTCACTTTGATCTGATTTTTTTTGTCCAAAATATGATCCTCCAGTAAACTGCAAAGTGAGACAAACTACTTACCCTTTAGAGTTGGCATTCGTGTTGCTGTAAGCTTTTCTTTTCTTGGAATACTTGAAGAAGGGTGCTTTCTTCCTCTTTTGCCCTTGCACATTCCTATTACCGAAGTAGCTGGAGGACTCATCCTCATCATCCCGATCTCCATGTACGCGGCCTCGTGTCGTGTCTATCCACCCGTTAGAGTCCCCTGTGTTAGCAGCCTGCTGCTCTTCTGCAGACAGAAGAAGTCAATGAGATCAATACCTCAATGCGAGTGAAAGCCCCAGCAGGAAGGATGGAATGTGAAAAGTTCAAACGCCCTCTGGTGGCGGCATACCAGGTAGCTGCCACTCAGAGTATTTCTGGAGGACTTGAATGACTTCTGCTCCATACTTTTCAAGTTTGTCCTCGGTCACACCATCAATTTGAAGGAGGACTTCTGGATCAGAAGAAAGCCTCTCTGAGGAAGTAAAGAGGCGTGACAAGTTATAAAATGCGAGCTGCACAAGGAGGGGATTTGTCAAAATATAAATTCATCTTTTAAAAATTACCAGATATCTTTTTCAAGGCGGCAGTAGAGAATATGTTGTAATAATGAATGCCGAATGTTTTGCCCAGCAGTTTGCACAGATCCACCAGCTCCTTCAGACACTGCTGAACCATCTCCTCTCTCTGGGAGACGTTCTTGGCCACAGCACACTTGTGCTTCCTCAGGCTGGACGCACTCTCCGTCTCATAGAACTCCACCTACAATGCAGCAAGTACAAACAGAAACTCATTATTATTAATGCCTATCAAGCGCATTTTATTTTACACGGCTGTAAATGTGATACGTGACAGGGAACGAGGACCTGCATGTGTCCAGACACAACGTTCATGGCTTTCGGCCCAGCTGAGATATAGACTACAGTCTGGCCATTGTTAGTGATGTAAAGGTCCTCCATCAGCACGTTGTCCAAGACCAGTTTTTTGAAAAGACGGTCAGCATTATGTCTGGAGTAGGCGCCTCCTATCCCAAACATTCCTTTCTGAACCTTAGCAGCTTTAGACCCTGAGAGAGAGAAAAAATGAAACAGCAATTCAGACATTCTGGCAAAGTCTTCCTACATGGAACAGGAACACAGCATTTGAACTAGCGTTGGGCTGACTAGTCGTAATAGTCGACTGCGACTAACTAGTACCCAAAAAGTTGACTAATTTTCTTCTAGTCGACTAGTTGGTTAATTCTTACAATTTAAGGGTAAGTCATTAAGAAAAACAATCTTTTTCAAATAACAGATGAACTATTGTATTTTTAGGGCGTCAATGTTTAATGTTCTTTTCCTGCTTAGCTGTCAAAGACAGAGACAGCGTACCCTTGCAGAGACGGTTTCACCGAGAACAGAGATCATCAGCAACCAACACCCACCAGCAGCCAGCTCTCCCTTCATTTAAAAGCTGTCAATAAATATCTTGCATCAACTAGTACCACGTAGAGCAGGTAGCTCAGTGTGATAAGGAGCTGGGCTACCAGTATGAAGACCTAGGTTTGATTCCCTGTCACGATCCCCGTCTGTGTCCTTGGACAAGACACTTTACATGCCTTGTCTCAGTCCACCCAGCTGTAAATGGGTACCAGCTTCGGCTGGGGAAGTAACTTGCATCAGATTGGCGTCATGTCCAGGGGGGAGTCATAGACTCTCATCCGCTTCACACTACAGAATCCGGAGATAAGCACCGGCACCAACGGGCCCCAGGGCCTATATAGGACTCATTTCTTCTTCTAGTAGTACCACAGACATTGTGTTGAGTTCATTGTGTTAATGCCTTGTTTTCAACTTGTAGTTGTTCTTTCATAATTTAAAAAAAAAAATTCAAGTCAATTTGGAGTTTCAATGCTTATATTCGACTTTCATAGTTTATTAAGATAAGCCATTCATCGTCCCATCCCTAATTTTAAGTTATTACCTACGTACATCTGGTTAGTTTAAATTACAGGCATGTGTGAGTTTTGCAGGCGTGTACCTATGAAGATATCCACCAGCATGTTCAGTGTCAGTCTGTTTTGCTGAGCCGTCTTGCCAAACCTCGCTCCAACTTTCTCACAGTTCTCTTGGACAAACTTCACAATCTTCTTCACATCTTCTGTAACATTCTTCACCTTGTATTGCTGCATGAAGGAGCATTAAATTGCAATGTGATTAGAAATGAGCAGGCAGGCTCTGAATCTAATTAGCAAAGAAACAATCATCAATTCCTACATTTGGTCTGGCACAGTTGTCACAGCTGACATCTGGATGATCTTTGCAGAAACTTTTGTTGAAATTAAGCTCGCCGAAGTACGCGAGCAGCTGAATTCTTCGGCACTCCATCACATTCTCACAGAAGTGTACCATGCTGTGCAGATTGCTGAAATGAGTTGCCTTGGTGTGTTTGTCACCTTCTCTGTCCACTGTGGGA
>OMMV01002697.1:2531-12633 GCA_900302635.1 Chatrabus melanurus
AGGCTGACTGAAAAAGTGACAAGACAGCAAGATCTCAGGTTTAACAGAATAGAAAGACAAATGCAGCAGTAACTTGATCTTGCCAAATAATGAGCCTGCACTGATGAATGAAAACTGTGTTATAACTCATTTACAACTAATCATAAATCATTTACAAATCCTTAATAAGGGTAATGTTATTGTGGTGCTTTCGTGCCAATATGTGTGATATGTAATCCATTCACCAGAACAACGAGCAGTCATGATGGCATCCACATATAAACACTGATTACTCTTTTTATAATCTATGTTACGAGCAAACATTTGTAATAAACCCATTATCCTCTTCAACTTTATCTTTGAATCAAATACTGAAGACCTAGTGTATACTGTATTACAGAGACGTCTGAATTTTGCTATTATGTGTTACAACATTTAAGAGTCTGACTCACATTTGTGTGTACTTTGAACTGAATTCATCAAAGAATTAAAAAAGCAATTCTAAGAAATGAACCTGTGATGCAGTTTAACAAAGTATTATGAAGATGTTTATTGGGCCACATTGGAGCCAAAAGTGGCCCTACATGTTAGTATTGCTTTTATACATAGGCCTGTCCTGTGATAAGCCACTAATGGTCAAATCCATTTGCTTCAACATCGCCAGGACAGCTTGTGAGCTCTAAAGTTATAATCTTTCCCTGGAACTGAATGGAGATTGAAGAGACACCAGAGTGGAATAGAGCCGGAAATATTAACTTTAATGGCCCCATTTCTGACATGATGAATTTTACAAGAACTAAAACTGATTGCATGACTGTGCAAAGGGAGAATCCACAGCAGCTTCAATGAGCAGTGTGATCCCACTGAGGTTGAATTTATTCATATAGCTAACAGGATGCAGTGACAGTTTTACTAATGCGGTTAATTTCCTGCACTGCACACTAAAGTCTGGTACAACAGATTGACACACAGGACTGCGTCTCTCAGGCACAAGCTGATTAAGTTAAACAAGTCATGAGTACCTTTATGCCATCCTTGTCATCTAGTACTGTGATGCAAATGCTGATGAAATCCAACCTTTTTACGATCAGGTACATACGTATTGGGACATTGACTCAGCTTGTGCAACTTTGCCTCTGTACACCACCACAGTGGAGTTTGAGATGAAACAGTAAAGCTGGGCTCGTCATGTAGACTGTCAGCTTTAATTCAAGGGGTTTAACAGAAATATAGCATTAACCATTTAGGAATTACAGCCATTTTCATACAGTCCCTCGAGGCCATAAGTAATTGGACAAATTAAATATCAGGATTATTGCAAATACAAATCATTACTTTTATAGCAACTTTACCTGAGACAAGTCAGGGGATGGACACATGAACAAATATAGGCTCAAGTCTCCCATGTGCCTTCTGGCAAACTGTAGCCCAGTGGTCATGTGTCATGGGCCTTCCCTCACTCAGTCTTTGAAAACTGTCTACTCCAGTCAGATTTACCACACACTATACTGTTTATATTTCTTAATGACTCAAGTAAATAAAGTCCAAGACATATTCAGTGACTTGGAAATGTTAATGTATCCCGTATAATGCCTATAAAAAAGTGATAAAATGTATTGATCCTCATGGGCAGCACGGTGGCTTAGTAGTTAGCACTGCCGCCTCACAGCAAGAAGGTTTCAACACTCGAATTTGACCCGATGTAGAGTTTTGCATTTAGAGCTTACAATGCACTTTAGGTGACTGTCTGTGTGAATGTGTTTGTCTATGTCTCTGCGACAGACTGGCGACCTGTCCAGGGTGTACCCCGCTTCTCGCCCCAATGACCGCTGGGATAGGCTCCAGCCCCCCGTGGCCCTTAACAGGACTAAACGGGTTCAAAAAATGAATGAATAAATGAATAATCCTCATATTATGTTTGTCCAAGTACTTAAGAGTCTATGAAAATGGAGGGACTACGTATAAGAATGGCTTTTATTCCTAAACAATTAATGCGATATTTTTGTTAAACTCCTTGAAATAAAAGCTGAAAGCCTACTATACAAGCACATCTTGATTGTTTCATTTCGACTCTGACCGCAGGTATTTTGATTTAGCTATTGAGATTTTCTTGGAGCTGGGGTGGTGGCCTAGCAGTTAGTGCAACCACTTTCAGTGCGGAAGGTTCCTGGTTCGAACCCCACCCCTGTGCATTATCCATGTAATGTGGAATTGCGTCAGGAAGGGCATCCGGCGTAAAACGAATCTACATGCAGATCCATGTGTGATCTGATGTGGTGACCCCGAGTTTCAATTGGGAGAAGCCAAAAGTAGATTATTATTTTATTGACATTTTCTTATGTTACTGTGCTCAGATTATTTTGTTCCATTGATGGTTTTCTTTATAGGATGTTCAAAATGTGTCTTCACGTAACATTAATGTACCGTCTTTTTTGCAAAACTACATACATAAAAAAGAAACTTAGCAAATGGAGAGAAAAAGAAAAACTTTGGTGGTAGCGTTTTCCAGGCCTGGTTCTTTCATATCCTTCTCAAATATCCGATAATGCTGATAAACAATGCTACTCAACTGTGATGTGAATGACTCAGGCTGTATGAGAAGATTTGTGTTTGCAGTAAATTTTATAAAGGTTCATTTGAGAGGTGTCCACTTCCTGCGAGATCTACACTTTTCATATTATAATACTTGCGGGAACCATTTTCTGTTGAAAAGTACAGAAAATGGGCAGACAGGAGTGAGACAAAAGATCCATACATAACTGGACAGCGACAATTTTTGTAATTTTCTCTCTGTACACCACAACAATGGAGCTGAAATGAAACAATCAAGACGTGCTTGGAGTGTAGATTGTTCAATTTTATTCAAGTGTTTTAACAAAAATATTGCATTAACATTTAGGAATTATGGCCATTTGTATACATAGTGCCTCCATTTTCACAGCCCACAAGTAATTGGACAAACTAAATTTAAGAATCATTTTTAATACAAATCATCACTTTTACTACCATTTTTCCTTCGACAAGTTAGGTGATGGATACATGAACATTTCCAAGTCACTGAATAGGTCTTAGAATTGCTTTACATCAATCATTAAAAAATACAAACAGCGTGGTACTGTATGGTAAATCTGTCTGGAGAAGACATTTCTTAAAAACTGAGTGACCGTGCAAGGAGACTAGTGAGGGAAGCCACCAAGACATTCAGACTACTCTGAAGAAGTTATGGGCTTCTGTGGTTGTGATTTGAGAAAATATGAATCCTTCAACTTTTGTCTGTTGCATCTCCACTTAAACAGCTTCATTGTGGAATGGCACAGAGAAGAGCTTTCTTTAAACAAAAAAAAGAACACATGAAATTGCAGCTACAGTGTCCCAGAAGGCAACCTATCAGCAGAAGGGGATGTGATGGTCTAAAGGTTAAAGCAGTGGGCTTAAGACAAAAGGATCCTCAGTTCAAATCCCTGTCAGACTGGAAAAAAATCACTCAGGGCCCTTGAGCAAGGTCCTTAATCCCCAAGTTGCTCCTCGTGTGCAGTTGAGTGCCTTGCATGACAGCATGCCGACATCGTTGCGTGAATGTGAGGCATTATTGTAAAGCGCTTTGAGTGTCTGCTTCAGATGGAAAAGCGCTGTAGAAATGCAGCCAATTTACCATATGGGAGGAAAAAAATGGCTGTAAAAGTGATGATTTGTATTTACAATAATAGTTACATTTACTTTGTCCAATTATTTTTGGTCTCTGAAAATGGAGGGACGATGTATAAAAATAGTTGTAACTCCACAGTGATTAATGTGATATTTTTGTTAAACCCATTGAAATAAAACTCAACATCTCCTCTACAAGACCATCTTGTTTCATTTCAACCCCATTGTGGTGGTGCACAGAGGTAAAATTACAGTACAGTGATGGGCTGTGTACAGAAAAATAGTAGTAGAGATAATAAGAAAATAAGCTAATTGTACACCGTTGTTTGATAGTATACCTGAGACTTCATTTCATACAGCAATGGGTTGTCTGGTGTCAGATGAATGGCCTCGTCCCACTTCTTAACGGCCTCCCAGTGCCTATAGAAAACACACAATCTGGTCCAAATTCATTTTGAATTACCTGTAGATTAATCACACGAAGCATCAGCTATTGTTTACATCAGCATTATTAATTCTGAATTCAGTGCAACGTACATAATATCTGAGTGGCAGGTGTGGTGTCATTACCAGTGGAGGAAAAAAAATTGTTTTTGCTGCAAGGCAGTGGTGAACTATGAAGGACAGGGGAAAATGGTTGAATTCAAAAACATCTACTGCACATTACCTACATTTATTTTTATTTTTTTCATTTTGATGCATCATCCTGGAGTTCCCTCTCTATTTGGAACTGTTCAGGTTGATTACATTTTGGGTCGGGTGAAATTATGCTCAGGTCCATTTTGGGCTTGTACCATTAAACCCCAAGCCAGGTGGATTGGGTCAGGTATATTAATTTTATTGTAATAATTTCATGCACATCAGGTTCAGCTAAAATTTACTCAAATCTCTTTTAATTTGGGACCAAAATTTGGAACCTGTGACGACGCCTATCCTGTATTTATTTGGAATGCATGAATACAGAGTGCTCGACTTCAAACGGCATGTTACACTACTTTCCAACATCAAAATCTCTGCACCCGACTGACAGAAACTCTTCAAAAGGAAGTTTGTAATTTAGGCGGTCTTATCAAAGTTGTAACGAAGCACTGCGACTGGCTCCGCAGAGGCTTGTTCCTGTTAGCACTGATACTAGTTCTTGTTCAGGCATGCAACAAGAAAAATAAACAGAATTTGCATAGATCTGGGCACAAGTCACAAACAAAAGCGTTACTGCAGCCTCACCTTCAAGCAGCTGTCATCACTGATTTATTGTCCAAAACGTGTGACAGTTGAACGTTTTCAGGTTTCTGGTAAACATGCTTATTTGCATATTTGCGTCTCTTGTGTTCTTTCAACAAACTTTTTTTTCCCCGCTAATCTTTGTAACTTCATTGTATTTTATGGTTTTACAGCCAGATGCGCTTTCTGATGCCAATGCTGTCCAATTTGATTGGGTTTGGGACCAGGAGTATTTTGGGGTTTGGTTTCTTGCTCAAGGGCATTTTGATACAAGAGTAGCAAGATACTGATTCCATGCCTTTCATTCAGGCAACCTGTCTGACTATCTTGCTTTTTTAACACAATGAGAGCCCACTAAGATGTTCACGCTCCCTCTGACATGAACAACCTTCTCATGTCAATATTGATTCCAAACTCGCGTCAATTGATCTTGATGAAGAGCCTGAAGAGGTTACCAGCAAAATATGATGTTTGACAAAGTGTGTGTCATGTGTGAATCTTTTATAGCTTTGTAGAATTAATTAACCACTTTTGCCAGTTTTTTGACATAGTTTCTCTACAGAATCTGTCAATGGCTGTTAGAGGTGCTAAATGTGCTACTTGTTTTCTCGATCTATTGCCAGCATGCCTTCTTATGGATCTCTGGTCATCACGGAGATATTTTGTGCTGAATGTTAACTTATTAAATTCTGGCATATTGTTAGAGAATTATCTTTTTGAACATCTACAATTGGCTTTTTTCAGAAATTGCACTTGGCAAAGTGGTTAACGATCTGTTGCTGGCTATGGATGAGAGCTCTACTTCAGCGTTACTGCTACTCCATCTATTAGTGATGCATTTGATACAGTTGTTCACTTCATTTTATTGAGCAGAAGTGAAAACTATTTTGGTATCTCTTGTGAAGTGCTCATATGACTGAGACTTTACCAGTCTGGTCAATGGCAGTATGTTTATTACAACAATATTATGTCTGAGTTTTTCTCAGTAAAGTAATGGAGTACCTCAGTGGTCAGTTCTAGGTCCACTGTTGTTCTCTGTTTATATAGCACCTCTTGCTCAGATTATACATAGACATGGGATTAATTTTCACTGTTATGCTGATGATATACAGATGTACCGCAAACTGGGGTGACAAGGAACAGCAGGGTGACACGGGACAAAAGTGAAAATGGTTTTCTTTTGCCCTTAAATCAGTGAATTTACAAAGAAAATTGTGAAACACTGCATTACCTTTCTTGAAAAAGTAACTAAACTTTAGTTAGCAAACATCTCATGTTTAAGCGTAAAAAAAGAGTCTTCAATTTTTGTCCCTTGTCACGCCATTATACGATATGTTTTTTGTTGCTCATAATGTGTCTTATGAGCAACAATAGTGGAGACTTGCCTCACTGCATAGCTGGATGCCATCTCATGTTTAACTTATAACCTCAGAGAAGACTGAGAAGATTGTTACTTGCCCTGTTAGATATAGACATCTATTTGACCATTTATTACTCTCTCTGGATGACTGTATGATTCAGCATAGTGAAAGAGTTAAAAATCTAGTTGTTTTTTTTTAACCAGTCTGTCTTTTGACTTTCATATTAGACAGGTGACAAGAAATACCCATTTGCACTTGTGCAACATTGCAATTAGACCAATTCTGTCTATGGCTGATGCAGAGACTCTGATACATGCCTTGGTGTCTTCTAGAACTTTCACTGCAATGTACTACCGTATTCTCTGGTTTACCCCATAGCAGTATAAGATGTTGGCAAAAGATTTAGAACACAGCTGACAAGAGTTCTGACAAGATCCAGAAAATTTGATCATAATCACTCTGGTGTTGGCCTCCTGTTCACGTGAGGGTCGAGTTCAAGGTTTTAGTGCTTACATAAAAAAATACTAAATGGTTGTGCAGCGCCCTATTTTAGGGAAGTGGTTGAGCCTTATGTGACAGTACAGGCTTATTATGCCTTTCTAGGAAAAAGAAGTAGTCAGCAGATGGCACCGCCTTTGGCTATCCTGCTCCAGTGTTGCAGAAAAGTCTACCTGGTAAACTTAGTCACAGTTGATTGAGGTGTTTCACTCAAGACTTAAAACAAATATTTTTCTGCCAGTTACAACAGTTTCAGTTAATTTAACTCACTTAGGTCATGTTTTATTGAAATGTCTTATTTTTCTTTCACCTCGGTTCTTGCCTGTGACCTGTTTCTTTTGAATTTGTATTTTGTTGTTCAGTCATTTGCATTTTAATTTCTCTGTTATTGTAAAGCACTTTGAAATATTTGATGTCAAAGTGCTTTATAAAGACTTGAGAAATCATGTGTTATTATCTCTATTATTATTATTATTCTGGACCAGACACAGATCACTTACAGCCATTGTAATTGTTTGGTAGCACCGGTACGACAAGAGGTAATCCGTTCCAAATTACAGGAACAGGAAGGCCAGATTACAGTGAAAGAACAAACAAACAAACAAAAAAAACATCTAAATAAGATTGCACGGTTGTTGAACAACATCCCATGGACAAATGGGAATCTTATCTGTGAAGAACGGTGAAGGCAGTGCTATGGCATGGGTGTGTAGAGAACTGGTATTCATTGATGTTGCGGCTGTTGACAAAAGCAACAGGATTAATTCTGAAATGTTTCGGGCTGTATTATCTGCTCACATTCATTAAAATACTTCAAAATGCATTCACAGTTTAGCTGGACAAAGACCTAAGCATACCGCAAAAGCAACTGAGGATGTTTTCAAGATGAACAAGTGCACCGTTTTGCAAAGACAAAGTCAATTACATGCCCTGACTCCAATTCACCGTGGATTTCACTTCCTGAATGTAAAAACACACCAAGAACAACGCTGCCGTTTAGCATGCAGGATAGTGAGAAAATGGAGTTGAAGCAGTGTGCAAATCTTACCGACATATGAGGCAAAGGGCACTGCAACATCATAGCAGGAAATTAAGCAATAAATAAGGTACAACAGAGCTAAAATCAACTCAGCTGTTGCAACTTCGTAGATCAGTCAAAGAAAGGCTGGAGACAAACCGTTGTACAATCAATCACATATGAAGTGTGAAACAGAAAGCATATATAAAACTCACTGATAAATTGACAGTAAAGTCTTACTGAAAAGGATGACGACCAGCAGAAAACACAGAGAGCTTTAGAAGACGCTGAGCATAGCCCTATGAATCAGATTACTTCTCCTTAGCTCAGTTTTAGGATGAAAACCATCTGAGAATCAACTTGGCATGGCAGCTGGATTACAACCAAATCCACAAACTAATAGTGTAGTAATGACATAAACCGTTGCCTCATAAGACTCCCACAACTCAAATAACATTACACGAGCAGGTTAAAGTAGAAAATAAATCTAAGGGCTACTTCCGCAAACTTTTTTTTTTTCTTCAGATTGTGATGTTTGGTGGATTATGCAAAACAAATTCGACAATGTTTCAAGAAAAACAGCCACTTTGTGAGTTTGGAAGGGTTCATAATAATGTCAAGTTACTGAGTGGAGTAGTGAAATGTCAGATGTAGAGTAGCATGCGAAGTACTTGAAATGAAGGTTGTCAAGTGTCCCTGTCAATGTGAACCATAAAAGCTGCTGTTTAATGTCTTTATGTAGCCAGATTTTAAAAGCATAATAACAGCCAGAAACATGCACTGGTTGAAATATTACAGAGGTTAGACTGAAAGGATCAATTTTTTTTTTAAAGCTGTACACTTAAATCGGTCTCTTATTGAATGTCAATAACAAATCAAATGCATTAATATTAATATCTTTACAGAAGTAAAATTGTAAAAACAAAACAAACAAACAAATGAATGACAACGTTAATCAACATGAAGTAAATGGGAGATTTGGGAGTTTTGTTCCTAACAATTTTGCTGTGTCTAAACATTTGACTGTTCATCTCTCTCCATTTAGAAATGGCTATGCAATCCATCTATACATTTGTTTTCTTTGTTTTGTCAATGTGCTGTGTTAAATAAAGCATTTACACATTCAACCACATTGTACAGCATCGGGGCAGTGTGTCACACGTATTAAGAGCCTACCTTACCTACCCTAATTGCATCAAGATTTGTGTGTCTGGGCAAAATATCAATATCATCGTATTAGCCGTAGTTGGTAATGCTACAGCAGCTGAGTGCACAGAAGGGGCTATATTCACTGCATGAACATAATTGTAATCATCATGACCCCAGAAATGAAAATTGTCGAATCAGCAAGTGTCTCGAGTGGCTACCAGGATGCTGCGATTAGCAACAAGGCTTCATAAGTCACACGCAAACAAAACGCCTACTTTACATGTGCCTGCCTAGACAAGCCCAGACATGTCCCACTGTAGCAACATTCTTATTTAAACTAATATAAGAATAACTGCGAAATTATTATGTTAAAAGAAGCCAACATGGCCCAAAGTGGAACGTTCCCCGAGCCTCACCTGTATGCCAGATCTCAAAATTTCAGAGCTGAATATACAGTAGTTTTTACAGAGTTACTTACAGAAACTTTACAGACCCACTCACTGACTCCATTAATAGTACGCTTGTCCTGTTAATCGCAGAGAAAAACAAGGAAAAGTTAGAAAAACTGCGATGCGTTTTCACGGGCCCAACGTATCTACGCCAACGTGAGTCAACGGGAGTCTTAGATGATAAAACAGGTAACAGAAAAGAGCTTCAGTTACATGAACAGCATGTAAACCTGGGTAATGACTAATGACGTCGGAGGTGAATGTTTCCAGAGCAGAAAAGCTCCCGGCTGACGTCTCTGACCAGACACCAGCTAAAACCTGTAATCAACCATTATGGACCAGCAAGGCATCATTTCCCCAATAAAATCCACTTTCTACTCGTAAATACAATTACAGGCAGTCAGCAATGACAACATTACATCTGCTAGACTGGAGTTTTCACAAAGCGATTGTTCGTTGGCTAAAAAGGTCAATTATCTTGGAAGAAATATCTAACAGCAGTTCCTCAATGAGGCTTCTTCTGTGCTCAAAAAAAACAAAACGTGAAACGCTCAATAATTTTGCAGCCAACGTCATAACGTGATGCCCAGCGTCGTGCTGGAAATCAGCATTTACAGATATGTTGCTCATATTTACCACTTTGATTAATGATTCATTCCTTCATTAATGAGTTCATGTTTCAGTTTTTCCACAATACTGTTATTATTTTAATGAATTAAAACCTGAAAGGAAATAAAGGCCTTAATGTGGGCATTTTTTAGGGATTTCTTACATTCATTCAT
>OMMV01002878.1:0-11314 GCA_900302635.1 Chatrabus melanurus
GACCCCCCCACCACTCATGTCCCCATCACTTTCCAAATCAAGCCTAGGCCCTTGCACAATCACATTGTGTTAATTCAACTCTCCATAAGCATTATTTAAATTTTGACGTCCATCAATTGTAGTTTCCAACCGCCTGATGCAGCTTTGTGTAAATTTTCATCAGGTTTCCGTGGAAACACTTTAGGGAAAATCAGTATTTTACAGTGTAAGAACTTAACACTTTCCAAAATGTTAAGTTAACACTTACTCAGGGTTTACATGGGAGCCACTAACAGTGTTAATTTAACACTGAGGGTGTTCAATTTGCGATTTCAGACACATTTGCGTCTTTGTGAGCACAAATGCGGCACTTTTGGCGTCCAGGCTCTTACGTTTGTCTCCTCGGGTCGGTTCCCTGTCGGTCTCCGCGCCGCTGGTTCCAGCCAGGCCGATCTGGACCGGCGGGAGCTCCAGCGGGCTCTCCGCTGCGCGCCTTCTCCTCTCGGAGGACGCGGACTGGCGTCGGTTCGGCAGCAGAGGGCCAGCGTGCACGGCGCTCAGCAGTACCAAACAAGCGGCGAGACTATCCCATAACTTCATGGTCCACTTTAGTCCGACAGAAGGACATGGCGCGACGCAAAATCCACAGCTATCATCTGACGGCGAGCGACAGCATTGCGCGGACTTTTCGTTCAAAATCAACCAAACACACAAACAGCACTCACATGACAACTGGTTAATGTTTTTGCGGCGTTGCGCAACATCCGAGGCGCGCGTAAAAGGCAAAGCCGTCCCTCTGTGGCCGTGCGTAAAAATGAATCCAAAATGGAATGAGTCCACGTTACGGTCCTGCAGCAGGGTTCAGGTTCGTGGCTTCTCAATGGAAAACGGAGTTTTGGTGACTCCTGCCCATCCTGGATCACATATCTGAGCGCACTGAGGAGGAGCGGTGCTGAGTGCACAAAAAGATTTGATGATCCGGGAGGTCTGCAGCGCTGAGGAGATGTTATGAAAGGGGCTCAGTGTGTGGACTCAGATGGCTGACAGGGAATAAAACTTCACACTTTCCACTAACAACTCATCTGACTCCTCATCACGCTTTTCGCGTCGGGTTGATGTTGGATGAGAAATGTGTTTCCAATCAGACCATCCAAACACGCCGGATAGATTGTGTTGCTACTTATAAACACTCAAACTCACCCACAGACTCACACACTTTTTCTCTTTTATACTTGAGGAGCAGATGACATTTATTATGAAAGGTTTGAGCTGATATGCATTACAGCAACTGGCTGGTGTAGAAGAGAAGAAATTCTGCCAGTAATATCTTATGGTGATCTTTGCTTCATTCCTTGGATTATGTAAAACTCACATTGAAAACAAAGATTTTTTTTTTTTTACTGCAGAATGCATGTGAGAGATAATATACAATCAACATGTACTGAAAATAAGAGTGAAATAAAGGAATCATACTGTAAAATTTTTAAATCTACATTTTACATTTTGGAATTTCATATTAAAAATCCCAAAAATCCCATAATTCTCGGAATGTGCATGCAAAAATGCTCCTGATGTAAGAAAAATTTAATCTGGAAATGGCTTGTTTTAAATCTTGGTGACATATGTAACTGAAGTCCATATCTGGGCTACTGCTTGCCAAGACATGCTCAAAGCACCAGTCTGACCTCTGTGTGACACACCCACACCCTTTCTGAGAGGAAGGGGGACATGGCATAACCAGCAGCTCTTTTCCACTTAAAGCAACAGGCACAAGAACAGATAATTTCTTCAAGACATGAATTTTTTTTAAAGTAGATTACATTATCGATAAATTATTGTAGATTACAGTAGATACATTAGTGTTTGGTCTCACCTGGTCAACATATTTTCCAGAAGTGAACCACCCACAGTATTGCACCACAGCAATAAAGGTGAAGAGTAAACATAATCAGTGTACAGGGTTGACAGTCCCAAGCAGAAACATTGTACAATTATATTTTCATGATTAAACATACCACAAAACGATTGTTGTTGAATGTTCACACAACAGCCAGGTCTGGTCAGGTACAGCAGTATGCACTGGTTACCGCATCCACTGCAACCACCCAGGCAGACCACTGGTTCAACACCACCTCCTGTAAGTAACCATCTATCTGTCACATCCAGGTGATAAATGGCCGATGCCTAATGTTCTCCTCACCACTGCGGCACCCACGTGCTGAGTCTTGCAAAAAGAAGTGCGGCACATGGCCAAAATTTTGTAGCTGATGTTCCCTCACAATTCAAGTGGTACGCCTCATCTGAGTCGTTTGAGTCATCGCCTTAAATCACTGGTTTGGAGGTGGGATGAAACCGGATTACCTGGAGAACATGCAAACTCCAACACAGAAAAGACCAGGTCACATTTGATCCCAGGACCTTCTCGCTGTGAGGTACCTTTAAAGTGTCATTTTATTACATTTCTATTGACATTTGCCTTTCCCAGTTTAAGATATTTGTCTCAAAAGGACGTTTGAAACATGTGGAGCGGCAATCAAATTTGTGTAATAACCTCATGCATTTTGTAAATATTTTTATAATTTTTGCTGAGAAATAATGGCAGGTTTGAGTTTTGGTCAATTTGTATTTGTATAAATGATAAGATGCTGCTGACAGTTAAAGAAAATTAGATAATTATTCATTAAAAACTCCACTTTGACTGTAAACCAGCTATAGATGGATTTTTATGAGACTATGTAAGGCCACAGATATGAGTGCGTCTGTTTGAGACTGCAGGAAAGAAAAGGAACAGAGATCCCGTGGGTTTGCATGCGTGTCAACTGTACTGTGTCCAAGAGTTTAAACTTGTTTATTTGACTTTAGTCTGCTCCACATTAAGTCTGTGTTGCTATAACTGCACACACACAGCTGAAAAGATTTAAGATTCCTGGTTTAGGGTACAGTGAACAAATGTAATCCACATTATCATATTTAATTTAAAGTCCAGACAGAAAGAGGATCCAGTAAGGACACACCCACAGCAGAGACCATTTAAACACTGCTGACAGCTGTGCTTTAAAAGGTTGCAGATTGTAAAATCTAATCTCTTGTGACATCAGATGTGATAAGATGTGCTAAATGGGTATGGCATAACAGTGGAGGCAAACTGGTGGCCTCAGGGCAGGATATGACCCGTGAGCCAGAAGACTATGGCGATACAGATATCTTTGCAGGTGAACAAAAGTCAGAGTCTTTAGGAACCTGGTGCTTCCTGTTTTACTACATGATTGTGAGACTTGGATGCTAACCAGTGGCCTAAGGTGTTGACTGGACATACTTGGTCCTAGGTCTCTTCAGAGGATCCTTGGGTACTAGGGTGGTCCAAAAAAGGGGGTAAATTTTCAAAGTGCATTGATCCTTTCTCCACACCACTGCTTTATTTCGTGTTGCATTCCTCTCCTTGTATGCGAAGTTTCATCAAAATACAATTTAGAGGTTGCCCAACTTTTCATCTTTTCATTTTCCTTCCTATTTTCAGGTTATGGCAACCAGTACTCGTTCGAGCCCCAAGTGTTGGCTTCTCGGGAAGCCTGTTGATTCAGAAACAATTCATCTTCCGTCTCATTCACGAACACCGAAAGACCATTCCGACACCCTCAAAGACCAACCTGACAAAAAAAAAGTGAAATTTTGGGCGACCTCTAAAAGATGAGATAGAGACACGAAATTTTACATGTAATTCCTTTTCGTGAAGTATAATAAAATTAGCCCTGTGGAGAGAAAGAAATATAATTTTCATTTTTTTGGACCACCCTATTGGGTACCACTGGAATGACTTCAGGAGACTCAGATGAGGAGTGTGCATTCTGAGGGAACATCGGCGATGACATTTTGACCATGAGGTGTGTTTTTCTGTGAAATGGTTTGGCAATGGACCCCAACATACAAGAACTACAATGAACAGCAAGAAAAACTGGTTTATTGTCCAAAAAGACCTCAGTGCAAAAATAGCAGACAACAGGCTTGGTCTAGACAGGCAGTAGTTCAGGCACACGGGTGATCAGTCCAACAGGTAAGAGTCTTTCTGAGGGAGGCAGCAGAGGGTTATCAAAAAAAAAACAAAACAGGCAAAGTCCAGCAACAAAGAGTTGTCGTACCAAGCGATCAGTCCAAAATGGCACGCAAAAATCAGGAACACGGAACAGCAGCAAAGGTCTGTAACAGGAAGGCAAAAACACTGGAAATAAGCACTGTAACAGTAACATGAGATAGCAGGACGAACCTATACAATCTGGCGATGAGGGAAAGCTCTAACAGTGGGTATAAAGGCGAGAAAACAACTAAACGCGGAAGTGCAGAGACCCGTGAACCCGGAAGACCAGAAACCGAAAGTTAAGCTGCATGAAACAAACATGGAAGAAAACTCAAAGAAAAAGTGCCAGAGAATATTTACAGCAGGGGAGAATTAGCCAGATATCACAGAGAATAATAATAACACATGGAGAATAATGCCAGAGATAGAATAACGTGGAAAATATGGCCAGAAAACAGAACAACACGGAGCTCAAACCAAAACACCAAAATGTGACCCACGACACTCTGTGCATGATCCAGCACACAGCTGGCACAGTGTTGAGGACCCCAGTGGCTGGAGAAGGCCAAGGGGACGTCCATTTTTCACCTGCCTGCAGCAGATAGATGGTTATTTTGGAGAGGTGGGGATGGATGTCTGCCTGGGTGGTTGCCATCCAGGACACGGGGCAGTTCCATGGTGTGGTGGATGCGGCGATGCACAGCAACAGCACATACTCTCAGACTTGACTTGACACTACACAAACACACATGCACATTTTGTGCATGTGTGTTTGTGTAGAATTGCATGTTAGCTATGTTGCTTTGTAATTACGTGACAACACAGAACATACAAAACCAAGTGCATATATACTTTTTATTGTGTTTCTACCAGGCAGCCTACTAAAATACTTCCCATTCTCCTGAAATCTTTCACTTAACTGTATGAAAATACCTCATCCACAAGCAATTACATCCATTCCAAGCAGCAGATACCCCAAACAGATGTCCGATTTCCCTTTTCCAAGACGTGTGCTAATCTGAGGCTGATCGACCACTGACTCTGCCAGATATTTTGGGGCTCAATTTGACTTGCATGTAATGAGCTAACAAGTTGGAACTGAATAACATTTAACTGCAGGACAGCAGCTGGTAGGAGGAGAAGTTAACAGCTGGATGGACATCTGATTTAGGATATTTGCTGCTGCTGTAATAATTAACAGAATAGTGGCTGAAAGCCATTCGTCTGCAGCATGTGGAATTATAACAGCAAAACTGGATGATACACAACCCGCATTAGCTCAGTATCATTTTTATTAGCTGAGGTTAACACATGGAGAATTTGTTCTTGTTTTAATTTTTATCCCTCGCTTGCCGTAGAGCCCAGGAGGGGGATGTAGAATTGCAAATTTGAACTTGACGTCCTAAATGAGTGTATCTCAGACGACTTTGATTTGAGCAAGTTTCACCAAGACCCTCAAAGGACCCCCTCCCCTCCCCCACTTTACTGAACAGACTATAGATTATTGCAACTTCTTATCCCCCAGTAACCACAGGGTTTGGGTTGTTTTGTTTTCCTGTCGCTATCAGATACTTTCAAGAAGTGGGGATGGACTGAATGTCAAACAATTCAACAGTTTATTTCAGAGCTGTGACAAAAACAAAACAAAACCCTGCCAGGACAACAGTCAGTGACATCAGCAATGACCTCAGCACAATTAAAGGCCAAAGAGAACTGTTGGACCGACCTGAAAAATGCTTTAATTGGTAACACACAAATAAAATAAGTTTATCCTAAAATATCAAAAAAAAAAAATTGCTTTAAAGCCACAGTGTATAGGATTTAGGGGTGTTTATTAGCATAAATGGAGTATAGCATTCATAACCACCTGCAACAATGAATCAATGTGTTTTCATGAGCTTAGAATGAGCCCTTCAGAACTACATGGGAGCAGGCCCTCTTATGGAGGCCACCATGTTGCACTGCCATGTTGATACAGTAGCCCAAAAGGGACATACTTACTTCATCTTTTGCATTTTGCAGCGCGACCGAAGAAAAAAGAAGCGTAATCACTGGTTGCTATTGCAGGCAACTTTGGACACCCTCATTTTTGTGAAAAGGAGGATCATATATATTGCATATCACAAGAGAAGGGAAGAGAGTGTGAATTGCTGTCGCAAAAGACGCAGAAACCTGAAGTAAACAATATCGTGACCGGTAATGGCATAATGCAATCTGCAACCTCACCACTAGATGGCACTAAATTCTACACACTGTAGCTTTAATTGGTAACACACAAATAAATTAAGTTTATCCAAATTAAGTTAACAAGTAACAGTCCTACCACTTTGTTAGCTTAATTCATTTGTGTGTTGCCGATGGAACCATTATTTAAATTTTTTTTTATTAGGTTGGGAGAATAATTCTCTTTTTTCAGTATGGTGGTCCACTTTTGTTACTTGTAAGAGAATAGTAAGTAAGTTCCTTTGGCTTCTCCCAATTTTAACTTGGGGTCATCACAGCATATCTGATTGTGGATCTGCATGTTGATTTGGCACAAGTTTTATGCCGGATGCCCTTCCTGATTCAACTCCACATTACATGGAGAATGGACAGGGGTGGCTTTGAACCGGGAACCTTCTGCTTTGAAAGCAATTGCACTTAACCGCTTAGCCACCACACTGTTACTTGTAAGAGAATATGTTAAAGAAAATAAGTGTAACATGTAACATGTGCTAATGCTTGTAGTAATGATAACAATAATGAGTTTAACTTCATTTGAGAGGAAAAGTGCATTCCAATCTGACGAGTTCCCTTTGATTTATAGCTGTTGGTGGATTTGGGTGGTGGACGGATCAGTGAATACACGATAAGAAGAATCTTGTTGGCTGAAGCCACAGTGGTGCAGAAAGTAATCCACACCACATGGAGCCTCGGGGTGAGCGATCAGGCTACAGGAGCTGTGAGAGCATGAGCTAGACCGGTGGGAGTGGGTTCAGAAATGTTACAGTGGGGGTCAGTAACACTGATGATGGCAGAGACTGTTTCCTCAGTATTCTTCTCCAGGTTTAGAGTTGTAATGTGCAATATTATCGCCTGCAAAGGCTGCACAAAAGGTAAATAGGTGGTTCCTTTTGGGAAAGTGGAGATGGGAAATATGTCTCATTGATTAGACACTTATGGAACAATATCAGTTCACAAATGAGTTGTTTGGAAAAAATATTGTGACACAAATATTTGGAGCAAACAATTCTCATCTAACTCAAAGTTCCTCACTGGTTCCTGACTCAAAACACTTTTGAGTCAGTTCGACTGATGTGCATGTAGGACTGATGTGCTGCCACTAGTGGACACTGTTTACTGCAGTTATTACCAATCTGTTAAACATTTACAGCCATAAACTGCAAATCCCCACATGATGGATATTCTCTTGATCTTTTTTTTCCACATCTCATTTTTAAGCAGAATGTCTTTCAGCCTGAAAAATAAATACCCTTTCTGCACTGCTAAATGTTGTACCCTTTCTTTTACTTTTGGAAAGGACACATAAAAACACATGTTAAATTAAAGTACGTGTTTGTGATTTTTATGTGAAGAAAACAAAAGTCAACAAGAGATCTGTCCTGAAGCATTACGAAATGAGAAGTATCATTTGCATGGTGATGGAGTGTCAGCTATGACATTTTTGGCCATCTGGCGTATTTTTCTGGACATTATCCAGCATGCAGGTGGCACAGGACCCCAGCGGCTGAAAAAGGCTAAAGGGATGCCTGCGTTTTACCTGGCTGCAGGAAATAGATGGCTACTGATCTTGTCTGCCTGGGTGGTTGCCATCCAGGACACACGGTGGTTCCGTAGTGTGGTGGATGCTGCGATGTGTGGCATGCAATGCTTGTAAAAGCTTCTGAATGACTAATTGGCATAATTCTGAGTTAATTGGGGAACCTTTGGCTGTGTTTAAGGATCTACTTGAGGAACCGGTGCTTTCTTGCAATTTAGAGCAAGAAGAAAAAAAATCTGAAGAATTAAGCAAAAGTTGGAGCACAGTATTGTCAGGTTCCTCCGTAGAAGCCATCTTGAAAAAGATTCTTGGAATCCCGGCAACTCTGCCATCTATTATACAAAAACACAAGAAGCTTTGGACCGTACAGCCTTTACATCATTAAGGAAGGAGGCACAACGTAATGCCAAGGACTTAACAAACCTTTGTTCTAAAGGTCTACCAGAACCTCAGGATGCCAACTAAGTAATTGATGAAGGAGCTGGAAGTATAGATGTGAGCTTGTCCATCAACATGACCTGAACTGCTGTTGACCAAGTAGGAAGCCAATAATCCAAAACTGACTTGGAAAAATAAAAGACTTTGCCTTTGTGTTGGTGATTAACTGTAAACTTTTATCTCCCTTTTTGGTGTATATTTAAACTCTTGACTGTAAATCCGAAATAAATAAAAACAACAATATAACGGTCTTGTAATTATTATTTTTAAATAATTTATATGGAAACAAAGTAGACATTCTAACTGATGTAACACATGTTGTTTGGTAAAATGGAATATGTGCAGTCATGGAAAATTGACGTTGAAATTTTAGCCAAGGTGTATGCAAATATATGTCCGCAATGTAAGTAGTGAGTTCATTTGGTACCCAACAGGTGCCTTAGAGTCAGCTGCGGGTTGTGTCGAAATTTTGTGTGCCTAGCCCAAGTAATTTAGTCTCTATGAGCTAAAATATGATTTTACCCGGACTAACCCCATGATCTAATTAATATGCAAATCAGATCACTATTGCTATGATGATCATTTTCCCCATTGGGACTACCCATTCATCCATGTTTGGTTAGTTTGGACACAAGGTCAGATCAAGTCTGGGAGCATGCGCTGGTACCACGCGTTGCTGCATCCACCACACTACAGAAACGTCTTGGGACCTGGATGGCAACCACCAAGGCAGACAATTGGTCCATCTCCACCTCTCGAAAGTAACCATCTATCCGCCAC
The DNA here is from genome assembly GCA_900302635.1 of Chatrabus melanurus. Lineage (NCBI taxonomy): Eukaryota > Metazoa > Chordata > Actinopteri > Batrachoidiformes > Batrachoididae > Chatrabus > Chatrabus melanurus. Next base: position 9,030 of record OMMV01002878.1, read on the forward strand.
AGCCGGGTGAAACGTGGGCATCCCCTCGGATTTGTTCAGCCACTGGGGTCCTCAACACTGAGGCATCTGCATACTGGATCATGCCCAGAGAATGGGCACAAGGGTATGGGAGATATAGGGTCCTATCTTACACTCAGCACAAATCAGCACGCAGCACAGCGCAAGTGTCATTGCCAGTTTCCAGCCAAGGCAGTTGTCATTTTCCCACCCAGCAGCAGAGTTTTTTAAATAGCAAATATACTTGCACTCAGTTTTGCACCCATGGATGTGTTGGTCTAAAAATTAGTTGTGGTTAGGTGCAGTGTTGTTGCACTGCTATCATGAGGCAGCGCAGTGATTGAGCCATAGACCAACAAAATCTTAGTCTAAAGTCAAACACAGAGGTTTTCTGCTAATAAGATGGAGCAATATTGAAATTGACCTCACATTGTCGGTTTCAGGACACACAGTCTGCTTGTACATACAGGGATACACATTAGTGCTCATATTCTGCCTAATCAGTCATCAGTCAAAAATAATTAGACTTTTTTTTCCATTTCAGACAGTATTAACCAAAGATATTTCATGTTTTGTGCGGTCAGCTTCATTTAATTTGTTAATATACATCCATTCCTGTAAGAATAATTCCATGATTCAACTTCCATTCCAAAATAATTCCATGTAAGAATCACTGCATTTTTTTATTTGCATTTTCCATATTTCCCAACTTTTTCTGATTTGGGGTTGTAAATGGCAAAGTGCCAGGATCAAGTACACACAGTTCTTAAAGGCAATGACAGATGTCAATCTGAGTGGATTCAGCCATTCATGTTACACCAAAAAACGCACCCACGGTTCTTTAAGAGACCAAATGCAACCTCTTTGTGCCCTGTGCATTCCTTTGCGCGCAGATCACGCATCGTGTAAATAGTAACGTGGTGTTGGTCACGCCCCACATGCATCTGCGCTATACGCTTTAGACCGTGCACTATAGATCATCAAAATGTGGCCCATCATGGCAAATATTCAGAAGGACAATGAGCTCGATTATATTCCCTGCTAGTACTTTGTTTGTTTGAGTGGCAGACAGAAAACCTGGCCAAAAAACATTAGCTCCTTGACGGAGGCAATACATTTTGATATTCTCACTGAAAATTGTGATGTGGTGAAAAAGAACTAATTACTTCTCTTAATATTTAACAAATTGTGTGACATCGTTTTGACAACACGTTGCTCTTTTACTCGTCGAGTGAAACAATTTTCTAAACCACCAGTCTGTCTGTTTTTAATTAAAAAACACAATTTCTTTTTCTTGGTCAAATCTCTTATTTGAAAGACCTTGTGTGACTGTGATATGTAAAAAATGTTCTTGTCCCACTTACTTTTTATAAAAGTTTCAATGAAGAGAATGAGAACGGAATTCACAGAAATATTAACAAAATATGTTAAAGCAGCGCTCCTGCATGCTGGTTTCTCTGTGTCTCTATTTGTTTGTATGTTTGCGTTTGTCCAGTAGATGAACTTAGGGAGTTCCCCACATGTAATCCATTCTTCAACCTCTTGACTGCTACTCATTATCTTACCACGCTTGTTTATTTATTCTCTGCTTATAACCATCCTCGGCTCTTAGCCTGTCACGCAACAAATTCCTTTAATTGGATTTACATGTATTAACCATTGTGGTTTTAATCCCAGACATGAATTTCCATCTCAGTGTAAAACTCTTTTAAGACACAAAAGCTTTCCTGCAAAGAGTCGTCTTTTAAAGACTCTTATGAATTTGACAGGAGACAGTTCACTGTTAAAATAACTATACTGTATACTTGAAATAAACTTTCTGGTATGATACAACTTGAAACTGACTATTTCCTGTGCTGGTAACAGTATATGGCTTGGACAACAAAAATGTAGATGTGTGGGCAAGTGAGTGGGTTAGTCCATCCCAACCAGCTCGTGCAGACAAAAACAATAAATGCTTTCATCTTGCAACTTCCCAAATTGCAACCGCAAATCAGAAAAAGTTGGGACAGTATGGAAAATGCAAATAAAAAAACCCCCACAGTGATCCTTACATTTACTTCTATTTCATTGCAGATGGTATTAACCCAAGATATTTCACATTTTGTGTGGTCAACTTCATTTCATTTGTTAATGTACATCAATTCCTGCATTTAAGGCCTGCAACACATTAAAAAACTAGAAAGCACTCAGAGAGCGCAAACCTACGCTAAGGCAGTTCAGTCCCCCATAATGTGGAGATGTTCTTTTCCAGCAAACCGACGTCTGAGATCCCAATGATAATGCCA
>OMMV01002887.1:6030-19949 GCA_900302635.1 Chatrabus melanurus
TGTGTATAATAATAATAATAACAATAATAATAATAATAATAATTATTATTATTTATTTATTTATTTATTAATTTGCTTATTTTTCAAATTTAATTCCTGAGTATAAAATTCTAAATTCCAACATCTTTGCCAGATAAATCATCATTTTGGCTAATAAGAAGTGAGCCAACCTTGAAGTTGTCTTCAGTCAGGCCTTCCTCTGTCTTGGCGTCTCTGATCATGGCAGCTACATAACGTTTCACCAAGTTCCTCAGTACCTCCTGCAACAGTAAAAAGGAATGGCTTTTAAAACACAATAACCTCATTGACTTGTGCATATAAGTGTTGCTTCAGTCCAAAAATTCACAGTCAATAAATCATGGAACCAATGGCGCCAATCACAAATGCATGCACAAACAAACGCACATGTAAGATGACTGAAATAGACTCCTACAGATGCAGACAAATAGAAATCATCTTCGACAGAGAATAGTGAATGTACCACAAATGGATTTGGCTCTTTTTATTGCAATGAGCCATTGCAGAAGCATCAGACCCCTATAATGACACTCAGCACATAACGTGCCGAAAGACAGCACAGGAGCAGAATGTATCATTCACACATGAGATCAGCGATCGTTTTCAGCTTGCTTCGAGACAGACGATGTTTACCTGATACTGATGATTTACCCGCAGGTTCTCGGCTGCTCGCCGCTGCAATTATAAGAAAGAAAGAAAGAAAGAAAGAAAGAAAGAAAGAAAAAAAAAAAGAGACATGAGAGGAAAATTCTACAACCCCACATCTGAAAAAGTTGGGATGACATGGCATAAATAAATTGATATCTCACTTACTCCAAGCGTTCCGAAGGTTTCAGGCCTCTTGGAACGTGTCTTCTTGCACACTTGCCTCTTAATCCAACACATGAGGTACCAGAAGGATTTGGGACTAGGGATGATGTTGAACGGGGTTGGCAGAGTTGCCCCTTCTTCAAAGTAACTCATCCACAGTTTTGTCCTAGCAAACTTCCACTCGATGTCTGCATGGTCCTAAAAATGAGATTAGAGTGCCTTTGAACAGGACTGCCCACATACACTTGCACACAAACACATCATAACACTTATGTCACTTGTTTTTTTAAGCCACAGTTGTTCTGTACTCACAGCAATGTGCTGGTAGGAGTTGTTCATCATGGCTATGAGCATGTTAAGGAGCACCACCAGGGAGATGATGTTGTAGGTGCCAAACATGGTGGCGCCGACAAACTCGGTGAACTGATGGTCCGCATCCACGTTGGTCACGTACAAGCTGATCAGGCCAAAGATAGACCAGAACAGAGACTGCAGGGTCTCAAACAACCTGAAAGGACAAGAAATATGTCAGATGACAATCTAAAGACATAAAAGTTTTAACATTCCACCGACGGGTTGGGAATTGAGCACCACTGTGCAGTGGGTATCACACACATGGTGGTTCCACACCAGGAACCACCTTAAAAGGACATGGTCCTTGATGCTCTTCTCCAGTTTTCTTTTTTTACAAACTTTGAGCCAAATGGCTCTGGAGCATATGGAATCGTGGAGTTGCTGGACAGGGGTGTACTGATATCTTTGCAGGAGAATGAAGGTCAAAGTTTTCAACGGGTGAACTAAGACAATGACTGGATGTCTTCGAGACTAGGGTTTGCCGTTGATTCCTTGGGGACTGCTGGAATGATTTTGTGTCAGATAAACAGTTACACAGTGTTTGTTACTTTGAGATTGCAGCCCACACACTGAATTGGTTTATCAATCAGCGTACCTAGTTTTGCATACAATAAGATCCTGATGAATATAATGCTGCAGTGGAAGGATTCAGCCCAGCATTTTCATCTCTGTGACTTCCTGTTTTATAAATAAATAACCCTGTCAACTCTGCATTTACCTCTAAAATCCCTCAGATTAATGACAGCTTCCTCCTTTTATAATAATTGATAAAAATGCTGGAAGTAATTCAAGTTACAACAAACCTTGGCTGCTGAAGCAATGTTTGTGCAAGCTAGAACAACATCTCAAGTTAGCTTGGCACAGATACACAAACAGGCTTTATATAAAATATATCAATGAGGAGAGGCTATGAACACCTTAAAACAAACCTTTAATGTTAAAAGCAATTACGAAGCAGTAAAAACTGAAAAAAATAGCAATACAGTAAAAGAAGAACACTAACTCTTAACCTTTGTGTCCTCACTCTAAATTGTTAGACTGACATATCTTTAGCTGAAGAAAATTGTAGCTGGTCTTATGAAAAAGGTCAAAAGTCAATTACGTAGTAACAAGTATCTATATATTAAGTAGGACAGCAACTGTACGTTTGAAGACTTTTGACTGAATTAATTACTGATCTCTGTAGACTGGATTGTTCAGCACTATAGCAGAGCTCACATTACATATTTAATGATGCTATTTGGTGTATATACCCTTAAAAACTGCAAACACATCTCTGTCGTGGTTTTCAAATAGTTAGTAGCAAAGTATAACAAGATTATATGCTTATTCTACATAAACAATAAAAACTGTAAATTAAGCTTGTATCTCATTGAGAGACAACTGTTTGGCACCTGAATTTTTAGGTGACTGTTGATGAAATTGTCCAAGTTTTTGGCAACATTGGGGACACATATTTGCCACTTTTTGAATTTGAATTTGAATTTGAATTAGACAACCACTGGGTGTCTTGTTGAAAGAATATTTGATGAATATTTGCTAAGCGGCCGTATGTCTGTCGCCCTCAAGTCATTAGTTACTCGCTAACGACCGGCGACTGCATTTCGACCATGATCTGACCTTGTAGCAAATGAAGCGAACCGGGAGACTGAAACAGACTGGGGTGGGCAACTTTGTAGCAGTCTATTGACGACTCCTTGGCGAGTAAAAAGACTAGTTAGAGAATAGTTAGCGGCAAGTTAGTTAAAATAAGCATTCGTTCGTTTGCCTACCAGGATTTTCAACATGTTGAAAATCCGCAGGCGAATGAAAGCGAGGTGAGCAACTAATTAGCAAATAGAGAATAATTTCAGACTACATTGACACCAAGAGCCAAATTAGTTGAATGGTGTTCATCTCTGTCACCAATTGGTTGCAAGCCCAGTGAGATACGGGTTATAACCAACTACTCAGTTATATCAATATTTTCTTTGTTTCTTTGGTATTATCTATCTATCTATCTATCTATCTATCTATCTATCTATCTATCTATCTAAATATATGTGTGTGTGTGCGTATATATATATATATATATATATATATATATATATATCATGAATGCTGTATTTAATGCTAAATGATAAGGCCGTACCCTCATGGCTTACAGGACTTTTCAGGCTCCTGAGCCGCCAGTTTGACACTCTGATTTAGAACAAAGTCAACACAGGTACCACTTAAAGAGTGTTGCTGTGACGGCGGTGACATGTTTAGAGCAGATAGCAATCTTAGAGGATGGCAAATGTTGTTTTTCAGGCCGTCTGGCTGGCCTGTTGCCGTTTAGTGGCTAACCCTGTTTATATATACTAGAATGCCAGTGTGAGCTGGCTTCAACTCTCACCCTGAACAAAACAGTGTAAACCACCAGGGCATGGACTGCGGTTAGCTTTGGTCCATGTTTTCCTCGGGGGGGGGAAGTGGGTATAGCAGTCTGATGGAGACTCTGATATGTAGTTGTTTATGTAGGTTACGTCGACACACTTCGACTGGTTTCACGGTGCGTTTGTCGGCTGTGATTTATGGATGGTTGCTGATGTTTTAGCAGATTGGAGGGTCCAGTAACTGACAAGTTAACAATAGTTCACTGCGTATGCTGTCTTGTGAATTAAGTAAAGTTTTGTGAATTGCGTTTAGCTGCATCTTACTATTTTTTATTGGTCTGTGTAAAAAAACAAAACTTACCGAAGTTGCCAAATGTGTGGTGAGCAAGAAAGCTCAAAGAATAGGTGGGGTTTAATGATGTCATACAGGAAAAGCTTTCCTCACCCTTTTGCTATTTCATGCTACAACTGGGAAGTTGTAGCAGGAAATGTGTCATTTGAGCACTGTGCTTTCAAACTATCTTAAACAAAGTTGCCCCAATGTTTAACCTCACATTCATTGCATAACTTCAAAATTTTACATTTTATTTTAGCTTTGTTCACTGTTTCTTGAAGCTGCATTAGTGCTAAAAGATTTGAGAACAACTAACAACAGCTAGCGTACGGACTAGCTTGTTTGCTAACGAGTTAGCTGAGTGAGCTACTGTTTTTTTTTTTTTTACCAGCTCACACAGCAAGACGTCAAATTTTTAAACGTTTAACCTATAACCATATATGTAAGGAAACATTTCTTGAAAATAGGTGAAAGTAACTGTGTTCTTTGTTGGTAACTGGGTAGCACAGATTTTCCACTTCATTTCAAACGCAACACGTGAACATGGCGCGTCATTCTCACACGTTTGACATGTTTCATACTCCTTCTGCCTTTTCTTTCGCTCACTTTAATAGGCCATGTAGAATTCTTTGTTTAATCCTGAGTACCATGACCTTCAACATAGCAATATTGTCTCTGTCTCTCCACATTATCTTCATCACCTCCCCAAACTCCTGTTAAACAGGCTTCTGTTCTATAATGAGGTTTGAGTTCATGGCTTATTTCTTCACCTTTCTGCATAAACCTCCTCCTCCTCCTCCTCCTCTTCACAGACTGAGGTGATGCACTAACCAACTGTTACCGAGCTTCTGCGCTTTCTGACTCAAATCAAGAATCTATAACGTTGGTCCTCTCTGCTCTCCTCAACCTAGTTTTTGAAACCTCGGTTAAAAAAACAGTTTCAAAGGCCTGTACAAAGTCACTTGTGGTATTATTCGACATTTGTGGTATAAATTACTCTTGCTTGTAATCGGGTCTGTGTGTCTGTACATGCAATTCAACATTTTTTCCTGATTTGAGTTGCTAAATTGAACCAATATAGGGCGTCCTCCTGGCTCGGTCCACCTCCAAGATCAACTTTATCTGGGTCCCAATCCAAATCCTAGAAATTATTATTTACAAAATTATTATTAAAAGTGCCTTTTTTGTTCTTTTTTTTTAACCTTTGTGACCTAAGTCCACTGATTCTCTGTGCTTAGCCTTTATTGGGCGCAAAACTATATTTAGTCACTTCCGTAAGCTTCAAAAATGCCCTCCCCATGCCTCTCTGTGAGGTTGTAGAGCCATGTGGATTTCTCCCAGCCAATCAGCGAAGATCAGGCTATCTCACAGATCAGAATCAGAATCAAATTGATTTGCCAAGTATGTTAGTACACACAAGGTATTTGGTTCCAGCAGGTGGTGTCTCTCTGCTATACATTCGCAACCAATGTGCAATATATAGTACACAACATTCAGTCGTACACAAGATACAATATATAGACGATGTACACGTATTTACAGCAGGACTCAACTGTCCAAATAACTCCCACACCATGTGTAGAGGACACCAATGTACAATGTACATAAGGTGCAATGTGAAATAGTGCAAATAACAATAAGGTGTGTCATGTATGGGCGTGGAATGAAATGTACCAGATAGTGACATCATGGCATCTGACTAGGGGTGTTGCGATATACCGGTAAAAATTAAATTTTAATATCGTGTTAAAAATTCACATACGATAATATCGTGTAACAAAGGCCAGTTTATGCTACTGCGTTGTGGCGACGCAGAGCCCTCTGCCCGACGCCGTAGCCTGACGCGCACCTCCCAAAAATTGTAACTACGCGTTGAGACGACCCAGACCGCAAGGGCTGTGATTGGTCCACGACACGGCCAGCCTCTGGCCGGCATGAATCGGCTTGCTGTGTGTGTTCTGGTGGTGTATGAATGGTTGCAAATGACATACGAAAATACCTGAAGTGCATTTATCCTTCCCTGTCCCACAGTGTGGTATATTCGCTCGTCCTCCGCCTCGATTTGTTCAATGGACGTACAGATGACCTCCGCACGTCTCTCCTCTTTCATTGTCGTCGCCACATTTTCAATAAAAGCATTTGTTGTTCAATGTTGATCATCTCCAACTACAACACCACTCTTTTTTTTTTTCTCCTCTTGGTCAAGGTTATTCAGACCACAGGAACAAAGCCCGAAGGTAAACAAACGATCAACAAGTTCGCGCCCCCTTCTGTTCCGGCGGTGAATTGCGCAGTGACACGGGACCAATGCTTATTTATTTTCAAATTTTCAAATTTTCTATGGATATCGCGATAATATCGTTATCTTGAATTTTTTTGGCCACGATAACCGTGTAGTAATAATCTAATATTGTGACAGCCCTACATCTGACCAATCAGCAGTGGCCCGGACCAGCATGGAACCATATGGTAACTTCATTGACCTTGATTTGCAACACACATATGGCGACCGCGTGTTGCTATGCTCAGTCCGACTTGGTTAGCTAGCTAGCTAGCTAGCGTAGATAAAGAAGTATTTAAATTCAGACACAAATAGCTTGTTTTTTTTAGAAACAACTTGCAACTCCCAAAGTTTATATGACATCACCAAAAAAAAAAAGAAGCCAAAGGCTGCTCATAGTAAGAGGATGTGTCAAAACAGTCCCCAGTATGACAGTATAATTATGTGCATTTTGTGGACGTGCATACTTGATCAATAATGACTTTTTGCGCAACGGAGGTATTGCGATGTTAAGGCGCAGTCACACTATGATGTTTACCCCAGCGTTTGGTGAACGCAGGGAAAGTCCGAGAAAAGTGGCCAAACGTCAGCAAAAATCACGTTACCGGAGTTTGGTAGTAAACCTCAAACGCAGCGCGGCATTCCATAACATGGTGCTAGCGGAGGCCAGCGAAGGCAGGTGTTAGCCAGCGCTCCATTAGAACAAGTGGGATTTTTGCCAATGTGCGGGAGAGGGGGTCGACACACCACTGTCCAGTGATTCTGAGCAGGCAGGGCGAAGCAGCACCCAAACGTTAGCCAGCGTAGAAAATCGCACCAGTAACTTTGGCTAGCGGATGCTAACGGAGGCTAACTTGGTCGTAGCGGAGATTAACTTTCTCTAACGGCCTCCAACGTAGCCAGAGGTACGTCGGCAAACGGCGAGGAATTTTAAACATGTTGAAAATTTTTGGACGTGGTCGACGTTCATCGGCGGAGGACGGCAGGCGGAGCCCAGCGGCGGCTAGCAGACACCGACATCTGCAAATGCGTTTGTCTAGGTTTTCCCAAACGTCTAGGTGTGTTTGCGCCTTTAGGGGGTGCGTTTAACAGAGCAGCGTGAATCCACATAGAGACTTCCATATAGACAAAAGTCACAGAAGTCTAAAATAAGCCATTTCAGGTTTAAATTTTGTTTGTAACGGGTGGATTACTACATTCACAGTCAGAACTATGGGACTCTGAGGATGTTAAAACATGAAGCCCCAACCATTTTTAACTGTCCAGGGGTAAAAGCAGATTCTGCACAATATGGTCCCTTTAAACTATAATAAATAATAGACATTTCTATATTTACTATAGAAATACTTATTTATTGCATATTTTGGGATTATTTATGTTGACATTTATCATGAATGACACCCTCTTGATTTGTAGGATCTTCACGAACACGCTGTCTTTGACCCTACAGTGCACAAAAAAACCCTGAATTTACTTTTGATTGCAATGGCAACAATACAAAATGACAAAACAGCAGGATACTATTTTCAACAGGCAGGAAAAGTGTCTGCAAGTTGCAGTTGTGTTCCTGCAATTGTGTTTCTGCTATTTTTTTTTTTTTATCCCCGTTCATCTCGTCTCAGCTCGAAACTAACCAACAGAGGTGCACAAAATAGGTTTCTAACTTTTCTCCCTCTCTTTCTCCTTTCCTTTTTTAACCCTCCCTCGGTCTCCCCAAACAACCCCTTGGAGTTCCTTTGCCCCAGTCCTTTTATACCAAAAATCCACTCTAACACAACTAAAAATTCATTTTGTCTGACCTAAATCAGAGGGTGTCTGCGCCACGGGCTTATTACACAGTGCGCTTAAACTTGTGTTGTGGAGGAGGATGGGGTATTATTATCTTCCAGCTACCCACCCTGCTATAAAAACTAGTGGTGCGACATCTCCACAGCGCAGTGCCGCTGCCCTCCCTCCCTTCCTCTCACTCTCTCGCTCGTCCTACATGACTCTAAACTCCACACTAGCCACTCCGCTACACAACATTCATACTGCGCTCTCCTCTGTCGCGCCGGTTTTTGATTCTCTCAATTGGATATTCTTCCCTGGTTGCTTTTTTTTTTTCCTTCCTTTTTGTGAATGGGCATCCTCGGCCAGTGGCGAGGAGCTTGTGAATGGACTGACTGCCTGCTGACTGATTGACAGGCCGACAGGGTGAGAGAGGCAGCTGTGTTTCAATTAAAGAGGGCAATGCCAAGAGGTCAAGCAAGGAGCAACAGATCCCCTTAGAGCAAAGTGGAAATACAAGGAGGAATCGAGGAGAAGAAAGGTACGGTGGGTGATGACTGCTGGAGGCGTGTGAATTTATGTGGATGCCAGAGTTTGTGTAAACGACTGTGATTATGTGTGTGAAAAAGCATCACTTTGTACAACTACTTGAGTGTTTAAGTGATATTACCTACAGTTTAGATCATAAAGACGATTTCTTTCCGGCAAACAGCTCGTGCAATTATTCGAGCTGAAGTGAAATTGTTGTACTGTTAAAAAACCCCACGGTGTGACAACAGGTGCGCGAAGTGTCAAACGCGTTGCAATTACGCGGATTCAAGCTGTAATTACGCACTTAGTTTCAGTTTCTGAGATATTCCCGATCTTATCCCGAAATAGAAATACGACTTAGCGTTAACGCAGACATTTGTGAGTGTGAACAAAATAAAAACACCTTATAGATTAGAAGCTAAGCTGCAAATTATTGTTTGTAAGTCTTCTTATAATCTTACCTCATGCAGTCACAAAACACCATAACTAGAATTACCTTTACAATTGTTTACCAGCAGTTGTTTTTCATCCACTGACTCAGAAAAGTTCAAATCAACACCCGATTTACCTTTTTAAATTTATTCTAGTGAACTCTATTGTAGTGATAATTGAAATTAGGAATAAAATACACAGATTGTGTAATATTATATAAGTTTAAAATAAAGATACACTTAAAATAAAAGAAAATAAAGGAATATTTTGCATTTTATTGATTCATATGTTGAAGCATTTATCATGATAAACTGTGACAGCTATAGCTTAATAAATCAGTGTAATATCAATTACATATTCAATTAGTAACATGTTACCTACCTGAGTTGTATGTTTTAACTAATTTATTAATCCAAGGTTTGAGCATGTTTAAAAAACTAAATTCTTAAAGTAGAAATTTTGAATTCCAAATTACAGTGTAGGATTATAACGTCATGTGTAGTCAAAATCATCATTCATGAGGGCGACATTTGTTAATTAATAAAAAAGTTGGTATAAAAACTACGCTACATTTTTACTTTGGCGCCTTCATCACTTGCGCTGAATGGAAACACCCTCCTGCTCTCTTCAACTGAGGGGGAAGGGAAAAAAGAGGTGACATAAAAGAAGTCATCTTTGCTTCATAGAGAATTAATTGTACATGAGAACAGAACCTGAATTAATCACAAACTGTAAAACTTTTATTTACTGACAGAGATAACGGTGGGTAGCGGTGGACCGTCTCCAAGTCCTCCAGAGCTCCTAAAACCAGATTTAATGCTTTCTACAAGTAATTTTACTCCCATCATATACATCTAACACAGTGTTGATTTCTGTGCCACCATATACCTGTGGTTACCAGATCATGTTTGATTTAGGTAACACTGCATTTATATATCTTTATATCATTAAAACTGTAATTTATTTAAAGAGCCCAAAAGGGTTGTCAGACTAGGACTTTATCCTTTTATTACTTACTATCACTATTGATACTGTGCACAGGTTTTAGGTACCACAGATTTTGATTAAACATTTTTTTTAAAAGTCCTTCATGAGTGGGTTGACAGAATTTCAAATTTGAAATGTTCAAACTTTCCTGTTCCAAGAAAAATCAAATGTGACTTCTTTTTTCATAACACCAGGAGCTGCACACATTTCTCCGTGCAGAGCTGGATTTGCATCATGAAGGTCATCCGGTGTAAAATCTGTGCCTGAATCCCAATGCAGATTTCTATTGGATCCGCTGCGGCGACCCCAAGCAACTGGGGACAGCCAAAAGCAAAAAATAAATAAAATAAAAAGAAACTAATCACTTATCAATATTTAAAACACATTTATATTTTTGTTGGTGTCTTTTTTGGTGTGCTGCCTGGTAAATGAGAACACAGACAGTCGTCAATAAAAACCCAATAACTGTAAAAGTTGATGAAATACAACCTGATGTTATGAGAAATTGCAGATGACCACCTAAAATATATTATATGTGTTTATCACCTGAAACAATTATTTTAAAGATGAAAGTGGGCACACATTTTGCTTATTTGTATTTATTTATAAGTGTTTGATATTTGGCAGCTTTTCGAGTTATTTTTATAAAGATTTTAGACACATCAAATGAGCTTAGAGCTTTTGCACAACACTGTATTTTATATACATTTGTGAATTTTTAAAAAATGTTTTGGTGATTGTATTATTTTCGGCCTATTTTTGAACTTTTCACGCCGTATCCCGTGTTTCGTTGCACTGCTGCAACAAACACAAATTAAGACTCGCTTAAAGCCATGAATTCAAAAACGATTTAAGATTACACGTATTGGCGAATTCATTGATACGGGTGTTAAAACAACAATGTCGCAGCGTGTTTAAAGCGGTTCTTCGCTCAAATGCGGCGGCAATAATCTTTATGAAGTTAGCAGCTTCTCAATCTGGCTTCCAGGTTTAAGTCTGAAACTTGTGTGTCCCAAGTGACGCTCAACTTTTGCACATTTTGCCAAACTTGTGCCGTTAAATGCTTAAATGCGCCCATGACATTTCATTACGACTGTGAAGACGAATTCACAACTTGGCTTGTGTAAGTGGCATTTTACTGCTCAGTGCTGTAACTTTAATTGACACCAATTAAGACAAATTTTAACCACTGGCTCACTTGGTGACCAATTGGCTGGAGTCAAGTGTGCCACCGGTCTGAACTGCAGACACTCATTTTTTTATTTTTTTTTAAACAGCTGAGGAAGTGTCTCCTTGAGACCCAGGTGCAATGGTGATAATGGACTTGCTTATACGGCAGCTTAAATGAGTGTCTCCTCCTAATAAGGGCTGGTTTTTGGCTGTCAATACTAGAAATTATTGGGCATGCAATTGTCCATCTGTGACAGTTGTTTAGCAGGTGTTTGCTACGGGCAGTTGGTGACAGCGGTAAACTTTGGCTCCTGGTGATTTAGCATGTGGGTCAGGTGGATGGAGTGGCCTGACAGGGACAAACTAGGCTTTAGCTGCTGTAGCTTACAGGCTAAATGAGAGTCTGTCTGTGACAAGGGTTGAGATGGACATTAGCTGCTGATTTGTGGCCTGAGCGGTCAGGGCTGGGGACAAGTCAGGCGCTCTACTCTGGCCGTAATGATGATACACCTGCAGGAGGAAGAGGTGGAGGAGGAAGGGAGGAAGGGAGGCAGTGGTGGCGGCGGCGACGGTCAGAGCCTGGAAAGCAGATGAAGATCTTGGGAGAAAGACAACAGTGAATGGAGGTGACACATAATTTGGGGTGGGAGTGCTGAGATGAAAGTGTTGGTGACTAAGTGAAGCATGAGAGGAGACGAGCAGAAATGCAGACTGTCCGATAGAGGTCACTTTAATAATTGTGTTTTTGCCCAAGAAGAACGGAAATTCCACTGTTTCAGTGTTAGTCGTGAGATTTAGGTGCAGCGTAGATGAGTTAAAGGCCTCAAATCGTGCCAAAACTGTTATCTACCTGTTACAGTTACATATAGGTGGGATTTCATTTCAAACATGCTCAAACTCCCGTACTTCTATGTCTTTACGTGAAGAAATTCTCCAGCTATAAACAAAATGTAGGCTTGAAACAGCTTATTTTAGACTTGTGTGACATATGTCGCAGAAGTCCATGTCGGGACTCTTTCTAGCGCCGAGGCTCTGCTCACTCAGCCAGCCTGTGCTATGTGCCACGCTAACACAGAGACACCAACCAATCCAGTTGATGAGGGGGCGTGGCCACCTGCAGTTCCTTTCTATTTAAAGAAACAGGTCGTTGCCCTCTGCGCGCCGCACTGGTCCCGCAGAGATCTTTACCACCCCAGAACTGTTGGTGGCGCTATACAACATGTCCTCTGCTTTGCTTCCATTGCTAACATTACCTATGTCTAGATTTACTCGAAAGCAAGTTGGCTTCTTGTTTCATCTTGAAAACCTTTTGCCACCTGAATGACTGATAGCATTCATCGAAAGATTAGCCACGTCATTAGCTTTACTACATTAGCTGCACTCATTTTGGACGTCAAACTGTTTTCATAGCAAAGCTGAAAGCTCTGGGCCACACGTTCACACAGTCTGTGGGTGGAGGCCAGTTTTTAATTCTGGGCTGCTGCACGTCTGTGTCTCCTCTGGTCGACGGCGAGAAGAAAATTATGGGTATAATTAAATAACCTAGAGGCTTTTTGATGCGCTAACTCTCAAAAGTGCATTGTTTGTGCTACAAGGCAAAAGAAGCTGATTGGTTGAATTTACCACAGAGCTGATGGAGGGGCTCGATTTTTATATTCAAAAACTCGGAAGAATTTCAGCACCCAGGAAGCCCAAGTAATTGCTTTTCTTTTACGATATATTAGCCTCCTATGAGTGCTAACATGCTGTGCTAGGCTAGGCTAACGGGTGTAAAGCTGTTTCCACAGCTTCCATCTTCTCCAGTGGTGGCTTAGAACTGTAAAGGTGAACATCCATACAACTACCTCCAAACACCGGCTGAGACAATGCCGATGTGCACTGAACTAAAAAGCTGCCCCAAGGCATGGACACATTCTCTCCCAAGGGAAAGAGGGCGTGGCCACAGCAGCTCCTCTCCATTTAAAGAAACAGGCGCAGAAACAGGGCGTGTCTTAGCGATCGCCGCAGTGACCGTGGGGTGTTTTTGGACAAGCATTAATATGATTTAATACAACTGGTGACCTGTATTATTTTGCTGAACAGGTGACCTAATACGACCATTTAATCAAGGAGAGACTTTTGTAAAATATAGCTCTCATTATTGATTTACACAGAAGTTTTAACATAATCAGTTTTTAAAATTCTGTCATCTCATAAAAACACAAAAATATTAGCGTTGTCAATCATATATTAGGCCACTTTATGTTTTTGTCAGCTTTTTGTCAGGTTTCTAGCAGAATTACTTCAAAACTATTGAACTGATTTTCACCATGCTTGATTGGTTGGGTTGGTTGGTTGGGTCGAACCTGGAATAGAAACTAACATTTTGGGTGGATCTGCCATAAGGAGCCAAGACAGGAGAAGTATATCACAGTCCAGATTAAAATCAAGACTTCAATATTTATTTTCAATATTTTAAATCTGTACGTTAGGGTCCAGCTATAGCTATTCAAATGATTAGTATAGCATATTTTAGTAGAACAATGTTAAAGGTCTGGTTTTGGCCGATTTAAATCTAATTTGAATTGGTGAAACAATGGGGCTTGGCCTAAAATATATTTAATTAAATCTGTGGTCAAATCCGTTTTTTTGTAAAATAAAAGATGGATCCGACATTTTTTATGGTAGCGCTTCGTTCTTTACGAATGAACTGATTTTTTTTTTATTTTTATTACCAAATTTGGTGAAACTGTTGGACCTAGCCTGAAATAGGTGCCATTATATTTTGAGACGGAGCCACATAAATGAAAAACACCAGGTGATTTTATTTGTTTCATTTTATCACAAAATATGGCATGTTGCTACATTACAGTTTTCAAAAAAAAAAAAAAAAAAAAAA
>OMMV01003000.1:9219-21215 GCA_900302635.1 Chatrabus melanurus
ATTTTGGTGTCAAATTATTTCCAAAAAAAAAAAAAAAAAGTTTCTATAGGCTCAAATGGAACACTTTACCAGTGTTGCCATAGTAACAATTAGGGATGGGAATTAATAGGATTTTATTGATACCAGTGCCATTATCAATTTTTTTAATCTCTGATTCTGAACACTGAGTTATAGGTTTCTCTGGCCATGATTTAAGAAACAGAGGCAAAATTACAAAAACTGTGTTCCTGTCCTACTACTTATGGACCTGACCTGACTGTGTGGTGAGGGGGGTTTTTCAGAGTTTTTTTTAAGAAAAGTCTCCTGAATCTTCAAGGACTCCAAGGCTTAATTCAAGAATGAAATTATCCTCTTTCTTTCTCTCTCGAGTTTGACTGATCTTCATTTCTGTCTCTTGCTCCATCCCCGTCTAATGCGTTCCATCTGTCACCTTGGCTCCCATCAAGCACAAGGCTGCGACAGAAGTGTTGGCCCGGATGATTTGGGTTCCTAAAATCTAAATCTCATCCTGTATCGGCATCAGTGGAAGAAAATGAAGGAGCAGGTTTTCACATTTTAGAGTTTGTAAAAGTGGAGCCTCTATATTTGTTTTTTTCCCTAAAATTAAGTGCCAGATCCATATCTTTAGCCAATCCTAATCAAAGAGTCATTAAGCAAATGGTTATCTGTTCACGAACACTCTACCACGTGTGTTTGTTAAACAGCTGTTAGTTACAACTGGCTGAGTTTGGCACCGGGTTTTCCCAAACAGCGCATTCTCGTGGCTCGTGTGTGTCTGAGGGGCGGTTGGCGTGTTGCTCGGCATAGATCAGCACAAGTCGGGAAAGGCTGGTTAAACTCGTGCCGGTTTTGAACTTGTTAATTTTCAGGAACTCGGGCAGACTCTCAGCCACCTCGTGTTCAGCTCGAGGCAGCCCGGAGCAGGCTTAGAGCATGTCAACGAGGATAATTTTCACGCCGAGGAGAGAAAGAATTACATCAAGATGTCAAAAGTATAGGATTTAGTGTGCACCAAGTTCATTGGGAGTTACATTGATTTGCATTGGACCTGCCCCAGGCCATCCCAAGCTGAGGTGGCTGGGAGTCCACCAAGGTGCGGAACGCGGCCCGGCGAAAGCTGCTTGGGGAAATCAGCCAAGGTGGGCTGAGTTGTAGCCTCTCCACCCTATAGATGTCTTGATAGAAAAGAAAAATCCCAAACAATCACCTGCTTAAAGAAATAGAAGCCCTCTCCCCTAATTCAATTCAATTCATTTATACAGCGCAAAATCACAACATAAGTCACCCCAAGACGCCACACACGAGCAAGGATTAAACCTTAATCACCCCATGAGCAACCACATTGGCAACAGTGGTAAGGAAAAACTCCCTCGGGTGTTTTTTGATTATAGGAAGAAACCTCAAGCAGACCAGACTCAGCGGGGTGACCATCTGCTTTGACCTTAGTAACAAATAAAATACAAAACAAACTTGTCAGAATATGCAGTGATAGAAATGTCGCAGCTAAGCAACCATATATATTCCAATGTTCACAATGACAACTCCCCCCCCCCACCAAAAAATAAAAATCTTAACTCTGCAGAAATATGGTTTAAATACAACTTTCAAGCTATAGTAGCAATATAATTTGTAAAGGTGCAATCTCACTATGACGTTTACCCCAGTGTTTGGTGAACGCAGGGCAAAGTCGAGAAAATAGGCCAAACGTCAGCAAAAATCACAGTACTGGAGTTTGGTAACGAGCCTCTAACACAGCTCGGCATTCCACAACGTGACGCTAGTGGGGGCCAGTGGAGGCGGCCGTTAGTCAGCATGCCATTAGAACAAACTGAGTTTTGCCAATGTGGCAACGTGCAGGAGAGGGGTTCGACACACCACTGTCCAATGATTCTGAGCAGGCATGGTGAAGCACCCAAACGTTAGCCAGCGTAGACGATCGTACCAGGAACTTAGGATAGCGGGGGCTATCATAGGGAACTTGGTCGTAGCAGAGATTAACTTTCTCTAACGGTCTCCAACGTAGCCAGAGGTACGTCGGCAAATGCAGAGACATTTTAAACGTAGAAAATTTTTGGACACGGTTGACATTCATCAGCATAGACCGCCGGAGGTCAGCGGAGGTCAGCGGAGCCTAGCGGAGGCCAGCAGACACCGACGTTTGCAAATACGTGCGTCCACGTTGGCCTAAGCGTCTAGGTGAGATTGTGCCTTAAGGAGTGAATCCTTCAAACTGTTAACACTTTGCGTGCAAATTGATTGTATTTAATAATTCTACAGATGTCTTCGACCATTCCAAAATATAAAACAGAAAACAAAAAAAGTCATTTTATCTGTGAAATTGGAGCCTGCCTTCTGTCAGACGCTCCAGGAAATTTGGGTTTACAAACATTCAGGGATCAGTGTCTGACCTCCAGGTTCTCTTCATTTATTTATCGCTGTGTTCGAGGCTTCAGCTTCACTCAGTCGTCTGCACACAACCAGAAACTTCCCAGTCTGTTGAAATTTTGTTTCATTTCCATTTAACAGTTTTCAGCTCAGTATTGGTCGGTAGCTCTGTGGGTTAAAGAGTTGGGCTACTAATACTTAGTCCTGGGTTCGATTCCCGGTCATACTACCTGTCAGTGTCCTTGGACAAGATGCTTCATCTGCATTTTCCCAGTCCACTCAGCTGTAAATGGGTACTGGCCTTTGTCAGTGTTGGACTGGGGTCCCATCCAGGGGGAGTTGGAGAGTCTCATCCACTTCATCCTACAAAATTCAGGGATAGGCATCAATAGCCCTCAGAGCCTATAATGGACTTCTTCCTTAGTATTTCCAAACTACAGCTATGGCTGCACATCTTCCATACCCTCGCTTTGATAAATGGACTGCATTTATATACCGGGTAGTGCTTTTCCATCTGAAACAGATGCTCAAAGCGCTTTACACTGATGCCTCACATTCACCCATTCACAGACACACTCACACACCAATGTCAGCGTGCTGCCATGCAAGGTGCTCAACTGCACACCGGGAACAACTTGGGGATTAAGGACCTTGCCCACGGGCCCTTAATGATTTTGTAGTCTGGTGGGGATTTGAACCGAGGATCCTCTGGTCTCATGCCCACCGCTTTAACCTCCCCAAATGTCCAACATAAAGGACAATACTGTAGCAATACTGTAGCTCAGGTAATGTAAATACATTACACACATTGTGGCACAAACATTCATTTCTGGCAGCTGTTTTTTTTGCAAGGCAGAACCTTACCAGGTCTGGGTTTTCTTTGAGCACCATGTTTTACCAACTATTCAATTGTATTTATTTGAGTAGCGATAACTTACTGAGAATATGAACTGAAATGACAGCTCTGTAGCACAGTAACGGCACAGATGGATTCTAATTAAAGCTCATTTAAAGCTGCGGCGGTGAAAGCCAGTTAGTCCAGTTTTCAGATGATCTCAAAGAAAAAAACTTTACCCACACAATCACCGCGGGGTATACGGATCTGACGAAACATAAACGTCACTAACGAGCTTCACTGGGGTTTTGGCTGAATCACGATTCATCATTTTAACATCCTGGCAAAGGTGTCAGTTGAGTACTTCCAGTGGAGTGGTGCAGCACTTTGAGCCTGGTGAAATAAATGGAGAGACTGCATGTAAAATGAATGAATCCTTAACCCTGAGGTCCTCGTAGAATTTTCGTACTTCACCGTCATACCTGGGTGAGCGGCAGCTTGGCAAGGCGAGCTCTGCTCATATCTGTCCCTGTCCTCTGAGGAAATGCTGATGAGGGCTTTGGTTGTTGAACGTTTGCGGAGGGCAGCAGCACTGAGCCCTGAGGAGAATAATGATGACTGTCGAGCACAGCCAGAGCCGTACTGACGTGCTCAAGGGCGGGTATGACAAAGCTGCACTTCCGACTTCAGACAGATAATCCTATTGTGCAACAACCTTAAAGGGGAACTTTGACGTTTTTCAACCTGGGCTCCAATTTTAGATGTTTTGAGGTTCAACTTTTCACTCAATACAAAACAGATTTTAATCGCTGCAGTATTAGTTTAGGACACAAAGACCGTCATGGGCTAAATGGCTACATAATGTTATTGTAGGAGGCAAGCTAAAAACACAAGCAGTAAACCGCTTCTTGTCACCACTGAACAGGTGAAAATGTCATTAGAAGTGTCTGATAGCATGGAGAGGATCCCTACGTAGGTAAAGGTACACATATTCACCTCAGTAAATGGAAAGAAACTTTTTAAAAAGACCGGTTATGCAGTTAGACGCTTACCTTACCCTCCCAGTCCATTTGGCGGCGCTGCTCTCCACTGAGTTATTACAAGTCGATTGCCAATGAGGGGCTTGTTCTTGTTGTAAGCAACCGATCGTGCGTCTTATCCAAGGACACAGACCAGGTAGCATGACTGGGAATCAAACCCACGTCCACATATTGGTAGCCCAACTCCTTGTCCCACTGAGGTACCTGCTCCATATTAATTCAAGGGGTTTAACAAAAATATCATATTTACCATTTAGGAATTACAGCCATTTTTACACACTTCCAGAGGTCATAAGTAATTGGACAAAATAAATAAGACTTATTTTCAATACAAATCATCACTTTTGCATCCACTTTTCTTTAGACAGTTCAAGAGGATAGATACGTGAACATTCCCAAGTCTTTGAATATGTCTTGAACTTCATTTCAATCAATCATTAGAAATGCAAACAGTATGTTACTGTATGCTAAATCCGTCTGGAGTAGGCAGTTCTCAAAAACTGAGTGACCGTGCAAGAAGGAAACAAGTGAAGGAAGACACCAAGACAACTCTGAAGGAGTTATAGGCTTCTGTGGGTGTGATTGGAGAAACTGCAAAGTGCAGAATTTGTCTGTTGCATCATCAGTTATACAGTTTCACGGTGGAGCAGAACAGAGAAGGGTTTTCTTAAAAAGAAGATGTGAAATTTCAGGTACAGGTTGCCAGAAGGCAGATGGGAGACTTGACCCTAGATTTGATCTGTTTTTAAATTCCTTCTGTGAGCTACTCCACCATGAAGCTGCAATGAGTGATGCAGCAGGTAAAAGTTGCACTATTCCACACAATGACCAGCATCCTTCTCCCTATATACCCTGGGTCCCTCCTCTGCACATGTCCAAACCATCTCAATCTCACCTCTCTGACTTTGTCTCCAAACCGTCCTACCTGTGCTGTCCCTCTGATATGTTCATTCCTAATCCTGTCCATCCTCATCACTCCCAAAGAAAATTGCAGCATCTTCAGCTCTGCCACCTCCAGCTCCGCCTCCTGTCTTTTTGTTAGCACCACCGCCTCTAAGCCGTACAACATAGCTGGTCTCACTACTGTCTTGTTAACTTTCCCTTTCGCTCTCGCAGATATCCTTCTGTCACAAATCACTCCTGCCACTCTTCACCACCCACTCCACCCTGCCTCAACTCTCTTTTCCTTCTCTCGGCCACACTCTCCATTACTCCATTAGTTGACCCCAAGGGCCTGATTTACTAAGATCCCAGTTAATGAATGCTAAATTGCGTCAGCAATCCAAACTTTTACGCGTTGGAGTTGAGACAGTTTTGTGGGTGATTTATAAATTGTGTAATTGATAGCGGGTGATAACATGACGTAGACAGCAGTATGTGAATGAGGATTTTGCGCGTGTTAATGGCCGTAAGCGCAAAATGAAATTCAATCAGCCACTTGCAGGTATGCGTTTTGTGCTTCGTTACGCACGAACTTTGACACATTTTAATGCGACACCTTTTCATTACTGTCACTGATGTCATGCTTTGCCCACGAAATACACACAGGCGCACATATCAGAGATTGTGTGAGACAATCCCGGCTGTGCACAAAGTTGTCTGTGTGCGTTCCCCCGACAGAACGCGGCATAATTATTCACCAGTTTGCTCAAATAATAATTAAATGTCTGAAATAGCAGATTTGGGGGTTTTTTTTGTTTTGGTTTTTTTTTAAACAGCCCACCTGTTACACTTGGAGACATTTATTGTTACAGAAACAAGCACGAAGTTAATTATTTAAATATGCCCAACATTTACAATGAATGTTTTTTTTAATTATTATTATTCTGTGTGCGAGGAAACGGCAGCCTTTCTGCTGCTGGAACAACTATCTATCAAGTGCAATAAGTTAACACCAAGGTTTGAAATGCGCAAAGTACAGATGCTATCAGCACCAGCTAAATTTCCTTTTGACCTTGATAAATCGTGTTGCGTGTGCAAACCTTACCTATCTGCATGTTCCCTCCCACAATTTTGTGCACTCGGGTGAATAAACCCCAAATTACATATTCATGAAGGCACATGTGCTAAATGGACAATACGCGCTATTTTGCGCATTTGAAAGGTGCAATCCTCAGTGTGCACTGTTAGTAAATCAGCATGCACATTTTTTGCGTGTGGCATGGTGTTTGGGCACGTTTTAACACATGCAAACCTTTAGTAAATCAAGCCCCATGTATTTAAAATCATCTACCTTCACCACCTCTACTCCTGGCAACCTCACTATTCCACTGTACTCCCCCTCATTCACACACATGTACTCCGTCTTGCTCCTGCTGATTTTCATTCCCCTTCTTCCCAGAGTGTGTCTCCACCTGTCCAGGCTAGTCTCAGGCTGCTCCCTACTCTCTCTACAGATCACAATATCATCTGCAAACATAGTCTTCCCCCCCAGATAGTTATATTGTATTTAACTTACTCTGGTCATGATTGATTGGGATGTTGATTTTGTCTTGTTCCTGCCTGTGGCTGTTTCTTTTGATTTGGATTTTTTTTTATTCAATGTTTGAATTTTATGTATATACTGTAAAGCATATTGAAGCTTCTTGAATGAAAGCACTTTATAAATAAATTCAATAATTTTTGTCTGCAGTCACATAACTTAATTATGCAAGTGTTAACAGCTACATATGGACTTAGACTGTAGGAACTAAGAATGTGTAAACACAATTGTGACAACATGTCCAACAGATGTTGAGACATATCACTATTGCAAAAAGTAGGGAATCACCCAAATCCATAGAATTAATTATCATCGCACCAATAATGCATGCACTAGCTTCCATGGAAATCCAACCAGTGAAATGTTGCAGACTAGCAGCCAGGATCAAACTGGATTGAAAAAAAGTGGGGAAACAAAGTGCATGGAAGAGGCATATATAATAAAGAGTCCTGTGTTTTAAATCTCACACAATTTTTTTATATTCCAAGTCAAGTATAGAAGCAAATAGGACATTTCCATGAGTAGAGTACATCAATAAACTCTGTGATTTAATTAGGCAAATAACTTTGTCATGTCAGTTCAATTTCCAGTGCAAGTTCACGTTGTAAGCAACAGGAAGCACAAACATTTCTGCAGAGACACATTTGCCTAAATAATCTGCATCTTTTGATCTGGTCAAAGATATTTTACCGCTGAGGAGAAATACTAAATTATTCATCAAAGCAGTTCTTCATTATGATTAATCCTGATTCTCCTGCAAATGTAAAGCCTGATCGTATACTGTATGATGTTGAAAATAAATCCCAGACATTGTTGACGTACACAATTTAGTCTGATTTCTAAAGCAAACCTCTGTTTGAACTCTGGTAGATGACAGGAGTGATGTCGTGTGGTGAAATCTGGGATAATAAAATCCAACATCCATCTGGCTCTTTCATTCATTCATTTTATATGCCCGCTTACTCCAATTAAGGGTCATGGGGGGGGGTTGGAGCCTATCCAAGCAGTCAATGGGCGAGAGGCGGGGTACACCCTGGACAGGCTGCTAGTCCATCGCAGGGCTCTGGCTCTTTGATCACCTCTAATTCAGTGGAGCATGACAAGGGCTGAGAAGACCAGTGGTAACAGGAGGCCACAAGTCACACATCTACTTGCTGAACTGAGACAGGCCCCATACTGGTCCAAGAACTGAAGGGCCACACCATTGGTCCAACCGAAACCCAGCTACACAAAGGCCAACACACAGTAGAAAAGTACAGGGCATCACTACTGGGTCTTTTTGTTTCAGTTTGCACACTGGCAATAGTAGAGCAGATAACACAAACAATCGTTCATTTTATGACACAAGCATGAAACTTGGACGAAATATTAATATTACATTATATTTATTTTAAGAAGCAAGTGCTAGCCACTTGAAATTCCAATATGGTGGCCATTTTCCAAGATGGCCACCAGATGACCCTTTAGCCTTTTACATGGGACACAGTTAGGTTCATGCTATTTGCCCTACACCTAACCCGATCGTTCATCCAATGTCAATTAAATCCCGTGTGATCTGTACACCATCCGGGTAATGTTGAACGCCCCTGTCATCCTCGGCTTGGCTCTCCCGCACTGGCACATCCTGTCAATTCAGGTGCGGCTATCTTATGTCTTTGGGGCTTATTAGATAGCATTTGAGCTACTAAACCTTACATTTGGCTGACATGCTGAGTTGCACAGCAGTGTATCTGTCACCAGTGTGTCCTGGTAGTGAGCAACTAACACTCTTTTACTTGGCTTCCCACCATTACGCTGCCTAAGGTTTGTTTTCAACTGCCTTTGTCTGCTATTGAGCTTCATCTACCCAGAGCTGCTGGTTTTTAGGTGCCAGTACCCGCCTTTTGTACCCCCACTATCTACAGAATCACTGCCGCCTCAGGAAGGCTAGGGTGGGACTTGACTGCCAGAGGCTTTATGGTTCACATGCCATTGGGGAATTTGTTTTTAGGCAAAAAGAGCTCATCTCTTTTGCCACTCCAGCATTATTAGTCCTTTTCAGGGGCAACAGTTGAATATCTCTTTTTAGCCAGAGAGCAGTGGTCTTTGACCTATTTTTTGCAGCATCGTGATGGTCTGGGAGTACAAAATTCTTTGAGTAAATCAACCTGTGCACTAAAATGAAGCCAAAGAAGATTTTTTAAAAATCAATAACGGTTTTTGTGGTTTATTGTTGTTTTTTTCCATGCACTGGGACCATCTTGAAAAAAATGGCCTATATAGAACATTCATACTAAATGGCATGCTTGTATCATCAACTGAATGATTCTGACCCCAAATCACATTTAGCTGCTCCACTACAAAGCAGGAGCACACAGAAATAGTATCAAATTACTACAACGTGCAAATAAGTGCAATTTACCACAAATTAAAAGTGCTTTTAAAATAGAGTTTAACATATCAAAGGATGTAGCAAGGAAGAAACGTATATATAAAAAAAACAAGGTTTGTAATAGAAACAGAGTGAGGAAAAGCAGGGTTTTTGTGTTCACGGCTGTGCACACACGTACTTTAAGAACGACAGCTGACATGCGGCAGAAAGAACTGATTGTTTGCATGAAATCAGAAAGACTTGTGTGACTCTAAGCACGTTAGTTTGACACTGTCAGTGCATGAAAGTAAATACCTGAACTTCATATTCCCCTCCACCACCTGGTTTGCCATCTCCATTCACATCATACTGACAGCAGGAAAAAAGACACATTTTAAGCCAGTTATCACTGTGCAGCACAGGTTCCGACACACTAACACCTTACGAGATTCACCTTTTCAAACATAGCTTCATACTTCATGTATGCCAACCAGTTTGTCTTGATCCACTTCTGGGCCAATTCAAATGCCAGCCGTTTAGCGTCCTCTGACGGAATTTTGGATAAACCTGAAAGAACGTGAAGAGTTCAGTGCTCATAAAACAAACAGAAAATACTTTGTTAATGCACACGGATCCCAAAACCTACAGCAGCACAAAGTACTAGTACTCCAACATATTTTTTCCATGGTGCTTCCTCTGTGCTCTAGCACAGTGGATTTCAAATTAAAACGCTGTGACGAACACATGTTCAATGGCACATTAGCCTGAGAGCCAGCCATACTTCCTACATATGCAACAAACCGTGTGACAAGTAAAACAGCTATGGCACTCAGACCTCACATTTACTGCTACTTCGGGCTACAGTATTCTCGTCTCACCCAGTGATTGTGTAACGTAGTGTTTAGTGCTTGGGACTTTGACAAGGTCAGTGTGAGTTTGACTTTTGATAGAAACGTAAAGGTGTAAGCCCTATTGATTTAGATTTTTTTGTTGTTGTTGTTTTTACATTTAACTCATAAAAAGTATTTTCTTCTGTACCACTACAGTTTTGTTCCTTAGTAATCAAATAAAGGATTCACAATCTTATATCACCTTGTCACCGTAATTTTCTGTTCACTTCCATTGATGCTTTTATTTTAACGCTCTTAGTCTGTGTTCACTTCTGCAGCTTTCTTCCTGTCCACGTGCGCTCTGGTTACTGGTTCACGTGTCTGTTTCCTCATTGATTATTTCATGCTCCATTTAGACCTCCTTCTGCCCTCACTCAAGTGCCAGAAGTTCTTGCTCCCTTACAAGTCTTATCATGTTTTCTCTCCGTGTTTATGATCCTGTTGCTGACCTTTGCTGCCGTTTTGTGTCCTCCACTTTTGCCCTACATCTTTTGGTTCATATGCCTGGTATGAAGATTGTCTGTGCTCTGACCCTCTGCTTGTGTTTTTGGACTGCCTCTCTGCCTACTCCCTCATGGACACTGTTATACCTGTGCTTACTGAACCCTGCCTGCTCAGCATTTGTGAATAAAGACTGTTTTACTTAGTTAACTGTCTTGATCTCTGCTGTGGGGTCCCCAGTCATGCTCAAACCAATACATCACCAATGTGATCATAATTCACCTTGTCTGAAAAGGATTAGGATTTTGACCCACATGTATTAATCTACAGCGGCAAGATACCAAAACGCACTGGGAAACTGAATTTTCCAGTATGCTGTTTGAGGGTAAACGGCACTGCTACACCACATATGCTAGTGGTTGCATCATGGAGCCAAAGAAACATTGACCTTCAAAGTACCAAAAAATGGCGTACAATATAAACCGAAAGACAGCAACAGATACAACTAATATCATAGTCAAAATATTGACTACACAGCTGACTCAGCTTCAAAGGATTGGTGAAGAAGAGTGAAAATAATTCAGCTAGCCATGACCCTTCTGTTTCAGGAGAGAACAATAAGGTGGTTGACAACAGCCTACTGTCCTGGAAATTGTTGAGTATTATTAGACTGAAACCCATAAAATGAGTGAGAACTAAAGAATGTTGTAGTTCAGGTTTGGTAGCACATTAGCAATAATGAGATAGAACTTGTCGATGCCTCTAATTTGCAGATGTCAGGCAGTCATCTCCATGAATTGTCTCAATGTGAACTTTGCATAAGTTGTTCCTCTACCTGATGTAGGACCAAATGGCTCCTCACCTAGGGTGGTCTCCTCCCTTCACCTTCTCTCTAGAATCCTTCCCCAGATCGTGATTGTGTGTTTCATCAATTTTATCCCTCTACAGTTTACAGTCTTGAACATGTCCTTTCTTCTTTTATCCTTGGCATTCTGATCTTATCGGGTCCACCCTGATTTCCCAGTCCACCACTACTACTTAATGCAGCATTGACACACTTTCTCCATATAAGACCTTGTCATTTCTGGTTTCTTTCAAATGTGATCTTCAGCACATTAGAAAATAGTAGGGGACCCTGCCATAGGATCCGTGACCAATCTTCCTGGACCAAGGTTTGAGTGTAAATATTGTTAGATAAGGTCATTAGAAAAAAATTTAGCCGGGGTACATTTTTCAAAAGTTTGAGCTAACTCCACCAGGGGTTTAAAACAAAATGGCCACCGTCGCCAAAGGAAATCCAGAATTTTCGATATTTTCACTTGTAATAGTCCTAGAACAACAAGCTATAGGTCAAAATAAATGTTTCTGAGGTCAAGGAATTCAAATATGACAAAAAACAGGATACTTAGTGTCCAACATGAAGTAATCAAAGATGACCTACGAAAACTTTTTTTTCCTCTCAATCAGATATTTCAATTGTAATTAATATGTAGAAATCGACTTTGATTGTTATACCTGACGGTTTTCAATAAAATCAGCAGATTTTGTTAAAAATGTATCGTTTCAATAAACT
>OMMV01003053.1:0-10105 GCA_900302635.1 Chatrabus melanurus
CCAGCTTCAAAGTCTCCCCCTTCGAGCTCCATAGTCTTCCCCATCCATGCAGGTGTTTATTTCTGGTTACAGAGCAAGATTTGATTCAAAGAGCCTCACTTTTAAATTTTTACATTTTTTTTCTTTTTAAAAAAAAGTTTTAGTCACCACATTACAAAAAGTCTGTGTGTGTGTGTGTGTGTGTGTGTGTGTGTTCCTGTACAAAGTTAAACCACCCTAGATTTTGAGAACATTATAGTGATTCTATTATGTTTTTTCAGCAGTGGGCCAACAGAAAATAGAATTTGAAATGTTCTAACGCTCCTCTTCTAACAAAAATCAAATGTGAACTTTTAAATAAACAATGATCAAGTTACAAAGTTTAACACCCCCCCCCCCCAAAAAAAAACTGATGTAGTTCTTGGTAAATGACATCGTAAAGGCTCTTGCAGATGATGGCACAATAACAAAATTATTGTAAAATTAAAAATTAATTAAACAGATTTTCCTAAAATTCTTAAATTGCAGAAGCCCACCAAAAATGCTGCAGTTTGATCAGCAAAAGGAATTATGACTTTTTTAACAATAAAAAGTGGTCATGCTTTGCTTATTCATTCATATTCATTTATAATAAATAATCAACAGCTTTCCACTACAGTCACAGCAATCAATCTATCTATCTATCTATCTGTTTTTCTGTTTTTCTTGCATGCAGGGATCAGATACAAATCTGATATGAACTGAATCCAATTTGGATGTTCACATGACACAAAAAATATTAGAAGCAGACAGAAAAATCTGATTCATATCACTTCAACCAGTAATGTGAACATAGCCTGATAAACACGCACACACGTGCATGATGTCACTGTCAATGTACACAATGTTCACCTGTCCGCTCCTTCTATCCATCTGTCTTGTCCATCCATCCAACAATCTCTCTTTCTGTCCATCCCTCCATGTAGAGACAAACACACAGAGCCAATACAAACTGTATTTTTTGCTTTGTCGTTAAGAGGAAAAAAAACCACAATATTTGTAAAATGCAGAACTCCTGCTTCAAAGATCCTTCCTGTATGACGCAGAGGAAACCTACAGCTGCTATTAAAACCAGCTGTACCAATCTCACTCATAGATTATTAATTACACAAACATCATGCATAAAAAAACATTAATTTCCACCCACTGTGACATTTTTTTATCAGCTTCTGTCCGTCACACCAACACTATTTAATTTTTTTAAACTAATTTACAAATCTGTGTTATTTGGAACTGTCAAATTTCAGAAAAAGTGAATTTTATAAAATGCGGAATCACGGAAGAATCAATATTTGCTGCTATGAACAGTCACAAAGAGACAAAAAGACGCTGAAGTGGCACAAACACACAGTCATTTCTAAAATGTCGACAAGTTTTTATTTAATGTTGGTTCAATGACTCTCAGATGTGCCATCAAAAATATGTCATAAAATTAACGTGTGATGTATTTTGCACGTCTGCTGATTAAAGCGGGGTGTAATATATTTGAGGTGTGTGTGTGTTACACTATTAAACACATTTATAATAAAAAAACCCACATTGTGTTAGCCTTGGCTTCAAAAACATGCACCCAGTCACATCATTTTGTGCAATTAGTCTCCTTGTCATCGACTTCAGTGATGCGTGCGAGCAGCCGTGGCTTTGTTGTGACAACAGCAAAGAAAAAAGTGATGGTCGGGCGTAAGCGGGGGGGGCTCGGTCACCAAGTGGCACTGCGAGCCGGCCTGCCCGGCACTGCCATCTTTCTTTCTTCTTCTCAGGAACTCATGAAATGAATGGCTAATTAAGATAAACAACGGGCAGCACGCTGTGCGCTGGAATGTGTGTGCTACAGGCGAGCACCTGATTGAGACGTATATTAGGAGGAAGAGCAGCAGGAGGCGCGTGTGTGCGTCCACACTGGGACGGGATTAGCCTAATTGGGCCGTGTTGGTTCTTGGTGCTCTGTAATGATGGGATTATGTAGCTGCGAGATGAGCAAAGGGCTTCTTACACCTGACCGCCGTCCGGATGAGAGTGGGGCGGCCGGCTGCACTCTGACAGAGTGCGATCGAAGGCAAAACCCAGCGGATGTCATGAGACCAAGCTAGCTGCTGTCGCCTTCATCTCGGGTTCAGCCGGTCCTTACCCCGCGCTAATGACCACAGGTCACCACGAGGTGAAATAATCTCAGCCCACATCTCAAGGACGAGCCGGGCCCCGAGCGCGGAGCCAAGTCGCTGACTAAATGAGGAGGAGGAGGCCCGTGGAGTTAGCGTGAGGAGCTAAGCATGCTGCTCATGTATACTGAAGCCCCACTCATCATGCATTATAGATGTGGAGGGAGAGAGGTGGCGTAGTGCAGCCACTCCGCGGTTTGCAGCATGTAGCACTAACAACGCGCGCTTTGATCACAAATATGATGATGCTTTTCCCTCAGTTCCTACTGTGTAAATTCTGTTTTGGTCCACAGTGCAAAGAGAGAGTATCAGTGAGCGAGAGTCCTCTCCGAAAGGTCGTTACCAAGTCAACAGTGAGGGAGAAAACCTGACTTAGACCTCTTTCCCACATGGAACTAGTTACATTTAGGATAAACAATCCACCTGACAAGGACGGAGGTTTGACATGTCCAACATGACTTTACTTTCTGTATCAGTCTGTTCTTCCAGTTCAGTCTGTGAAATCACGATGGAAGAGCAAAACAACGTAACACTGGGAGTGAGACGACTTCAGACCCGCAGAAACCCGGTCAGAGTTCAGTCGTAGTTAGATCTGATCCACAATGTGCCAACAGGACACATTAATCCACTTTTCAAACTCATGTCCGCGAACCTCCCCACCATGCATTTCTGTGCCAAACAAAAACTGCCTGGACAGAACAGATGTTTCAAGAAAAAAGAAAAGTGGGCGGCTTGAGATGCTTCTGTTACATCATGTTTGAGCCAGTAAACAAAACAGCAGAACACAGTTTTATCTTAGAAGATTTTTTTCTGGCACAACCAGGAATTAAAAATATCACTTTTCAGTGAGACACAAAAACAGAGACGGGCACGTCACGTGTTCCCAAATCATCCTAAGTTCTCCAAAAACAGTTACACCTTTACAATGTGAACTGTTTTGTGAACTTAAGCTAAGATAATCATGTGTTGTTTTCTCATATGACTGCAGAACACATCCGGAGAAGCCGATCTGGACATTGTCCAGAGTCAGTCTTTTAACACATGTAGCACACAGCTGGAGATTAACTGTGACTGACGTGTTCTCAACAACGGTACATACTTTGTTTGGGTTAGAGAGGGGCGGGGCCTGGGTGTGCAGGGGGCAGGACGTAATGCAAAAAGAATGCTGCAGAAATTTTGGTGTCACCCCTTCCCAACAGACGTTCCTGAATCTCATCGTCTGTCCACTTAGACGGTTGTGTTGGTGACTTTGTGCGTTTGTATTCTTCTGGTTTCCCACCAATTGCATAATAGACACATCATCAAAGTGCACGCTCGCTGAGAATCCTCTGGCCAATGACCTGCTCTATGATTCAGTCGGACTTTGTACAATGTGCTGGCAGGTTTCCATGCATTTAATGTCTGGTCCATCTGATTGGACACTTGTGTTGTCCGTCTTGTTTTGCGGCTTCTGTTCTGTCTGTGTAGAATGGACATAGCAGATGACCACCCCACTTATTCCGGTCTGCTCGAGGTTTCTTCCTGTAGAATAACAAAAAGACGAGGGAGTTTTTCCTCACTGTGCTTGCTCACGGGCAGGGTAAAGTCCAGACCCGGGTGGTGGACAGCACTTTGGGATGTGTTAGGATAATTGTGCAGCAGTTACTAAGGTCAGGAGTGGGCAGAGACACAGAACCACCTTTCCATTTCCATTCAGCAATTCTTCGAGTTCTACATAAC
Organism: Chatrabus melanurus; assembly: GCA_900302635.1. Classification (NCBI taxonomy): domain Eukaryota; kingdom Metazoa; phylum Chordata; class Actinopteri; order Batrachoidiformes; family Batrachoididae; genus Chatrabus; species Chatrabus melanurus. The sequence goes on from OMMV01003053.1 coordinate 3,897, forward strand.
AACAGAAGTGAGCGCTGTAAACAGACACACAGTTTTCAGTGTGAGTGGGACGGCGCTTTACATTGTTAAACACCTTTCTGACATTTGTCCTAAAAAAAAAAAAAACCCTGTTAGCAGCTCGCCATCAGTCGTCTAACCTGTGACGCGTTTTTAACACGTTGTGATTGTGTGTTTGACAGACAATCTGCTGCACTTTGGTCAACTGTAACTGCGACAGCTTCAAGCCTGGGAAGCTGAAGAGGAGGCAGTGTGAGAACTGCAAGCACGGCTGGGTGGCACACGGTAAGAGCTCACCGCACACGTCCCGCTGGAACCGGGTCCGAACCCTACCTGGGGTCCAGCGGCTCCCACACCAACTAAAGCTGCTACTGTGCGGTTCCAGTAATCTATGTCCGGTAGCTGGACTGCGTGGAGTTTTTCTCGCTCGCTGTGGACTCTGATACTAAGCGAGCGATGCCGAGTCCTATTTTTCTGTCAGTTTCGAATGTGTTCACCTCAGAAAGGAGACTGATCAGAAAATAAACGAGGCTTTAACGACCACCCTTAAAGGGGTCAGATCTGTGTTCCCCTCTCCATTCCCCAGGACCGATAAAATGACACTTTTTGGAATAATTTTCCCTATGATCTGAAATCCCCCAAAAAAAATTCCTGACCCCCAAAATAAGTAATTTTCTTATGCGACTCAAGTGATCATGAATTGATCAACTTATCTTGCATTTATTTCCTGCACCATAATAATTTGAATGAATTGTAGATATTTTTCAAACCGTTATTTTGAACCCCAAATTAAGGTATTAACGTGATAGTGGGTGCTTAACCTAATTTAAGCAACTCAAAATAATGCACACGTGTGACAAATGCATCGCTTCTTTTATTTTGAACAAATCCTGTATACATTGGTACCGGGGAACAGAGGTACGCACCCCCTTTAAAACATGAGTGGACCTGTTCCTTTTTGCCTTGTTTTTAATGATGTTCCTGGCAGACTTGTGAAATGATGCTGGTATAACACATAAACCACTCTGAAGCTGTAACTTTATAAATTGTAACTTGTTGGATTTTATAAAGACAAGGACAATGGACATTTATGTGGACGTGGAGGTCCTGATCAGATTTATTTTAACAAGGGCTGTCAGGACATTAATAAAAAATAATCTAATTAATTACCAGCTTTGGGATTAATTTATCTAAATATATCACATACATACATTTTTGATGTGAAGAGCAGTTTGTCACAGGTAGACTTGTGTGAGACAGGAAGACAACATAAGAAATACATCCGATCAATTTGTGGACAGAATAACGAGCGGGTCAAAGGGCATCATGGAGCGTGATTAATCAGCGTAAAATTTTTAAGGCATTAAATTTACTGTAATTAATTAATCTAAATTAATGCATTATTTCAACAGCCATCATTTTAAGCCTTGGTCCTTTTACATTACATATTTTCTGATACCTATTTTACAAAGTTATTTTGAAGTACTTTTTCTCTGCTAAACAGCAGGATTTCAGAGTCCATCAGATCAGTCCTGTTTGTTTGTGGCAGAGATACTGCACAAAGCAGTGGACATATTTAAGCAGTGCTGTGTTGGACCATGGCCTAGCGGTTAGTGTGACTGCTTTCAGTGCGCAAGGTTACCGGTTCAAACCCTGCCTCTTCTCCATGTAACATGGAGTTGTGTCAGGAAAGCCATCTGGTGTAAAACTTGTGCCAAATCCATGTGGGATCTGTTGTGGTGACCCTGAGTTGAAATTGGGAGAAGTAGATTGTTGGGCCTTGGCTTTTTTTTTTTTTTTTTAAATGTAATGTATGTTGTCTTTTAATCTCGTTTCAACCTGCCTTGTGACATCACAAAGGTGTGTCGACAAGCGTTGATGGTTCCTGTTTGGTATTTGCTGGTTCACTGTGTAATAATGTGGTGCAGCACACAGCTATTTTAGTATATTTACAACAGGACAACATGGCGCATGTCACCACCTTTTTAATATATATTCTGGATTATTTTCTTAGTGTTTAGACTGTGCTTAAGCAGGAAGATGATCTCAGCCGCTGAGACAGAACACTTGCTGAGGAGCTGCAGCCTTTTTTATTTAGTGATAAACTGAAGCTCGTGTGCATAATGTTCATCCACTGGTGCAGTAATTTACAGCTCGTTAACCTGACTGCCAGTTTTAAATGCTGTTGTTGCAGAGCAGGTAGCTCAGTGGGATAAGAAGGAGTTAGGCACCCAATATGTAGACCTGGGTTTGATTCCTGATCACCCTACCTGTCTGTGTCCTTGGACAAGACACTTAATCTGCATTGTCTCAGTCCACCCAGCTGGAAATGGGTATCAGCCTTGGCTGGGGAAGTAACTTGTGATGGACTGGCTTCCTGTCCACGGGGAGTGGTATACTCTCATCTGCTTCAGGCTACAGAGTCCTGGGATAGGCACCGACACCAACGGGCCTCAGGGCCTGCAGAGGACTTAATGTGCTGTATCAGTACTTTAAAGGTGTCGTGAATGAAGCTGAACGTACGACCTCTGGCCAACGTTAATTATAAGATCACATCAACCTAACCAGGTTTTTTTTTTTCAATGCAACAGCTGAACATCTCTCTGCGCTTTTGAACAATTATGACCTTCCTGTGAGACAAAAATCATCAAATCAAAGCTGCTGAGGGTGGATTTGAAGGCTAGGTTTAGCTTCTTCAAGCCTTCCCAGAGGAAAAGAAAATTAGAAACGAGATCTCAAAAATGTTTCATTTATTTCTCCTTGGCAATGATGAGGTCTGTGTGAAACCAGGTTTTGTGTCCAGAACAGAAAGACGCAAAAAATCTCAGATTAGCCTCCTTTTTAGTTTCAAAAGAGATCTCATCAAGCTCGAAACAAAATAGACAAAATAAAAACTAAAATGAGAATCTCACTTTAGTCTCTCGTAAAATTTTCCTCTGGGCTCTCATAAACGCCGCGACCTTTGACCGCCCCCAGATCACATGGGCGCTCACTGAGAAAAACGGCCTGACAGAAGTGGGACATAGATATCATGTCATCGTCACAGACGGCATCTTATTTTGATCAGTGATTAATAAACAGAGAAAAATCAGAGTGAAGTCAGCAGCTGATGGCGTCCGTGCTGAGACGCCACAGAAAGCTCTAAATCTGTGCGACCACGCTAAGACCTCTGGGAAACAGAAGGCCGTGCTGCACAAAGTAGCATTTCAAAGTCATACATTAGGAAGTTTACAGCAGATTAAAGAAAAACGATAGCATCATTTATGAAGCCGATATGAATCATCTGCTTCCACCGGGACGCGTGTCTGTCTCTGTTTGTGGACGCTGAAGCCCAAACAGTGATTTATGGGTAAAGATGACGACATCGTCTAAGGAGCTGAGCATGTTGTTGTTGTTGTTTGTCTTTCCGCTGCTCCTGGTTCTTCAGGGTTCACAGCAGATCCAGTGCAGATCTGCATTGGGATTTGGCACAAGTTTTACGCCGGATGCCCTTTCTGATGTAACTCCAACTGTACATAGAGAAACACACACAGCCCCTGGTCTTCCTAAGGGCTCCCCCAGCCATGTACTAATCAGGAGCGACTCTGCTTCACTCTGAGATCTGATGGGATCAGGTGCACACAGATCAGAACTCCTGCTCTGAGGAGCATATTTGGCAAATTAAGTCTGCATCAAAATTTTTCCTTTTATCCTCTTCAGTTTCTTTCGCATCGTGAGACACATCTCCCTTCTGCACCATTCTTTTAGAATGATCACCTTATGATGTCATAAAGATCTTTTAGGGTTAAGATTGGTGGGTGGCATGGTGACACAGCGGTCAGCACGCTTTCCTCACACAAAGAAGGTTTGGGGTTCGATTCCTTTCTGTGTGGAGTTTGAATGTTCTCCCCGAGTCTGCACGGTTTCCTCTCTCCATCAAAAATGTGCTCATTAGGTGTGTGCGTGAATGTGAGCGCACGAGGATGCTGCTGTAAACTGACTTGTGTCCTTGTGTCAGTGTAGTCAGGATATCCTGAATAAAGATATTCAATAAAAGCATTACCTTTTTCTGGTAGCCATGTGTGATTTATACTTTAAAGTGTGAAATTCTAAGATTATTTCTTCCATACTGACAAAAATTAGTATGTGAAAAGTAGCGCTTTTTGAAAATGTGGAATAAATAAACATCCACCAACCGACTGTCCGTCTGTCTGCCTCTGTACACAAGAACTCAAAAATGAAAGGAAAGATTTCAATGACATCCAGTGAAATAGCTGTCGGTGTGTCAGGGAAGAGTTGTTTAAACTTTGAGAGCGATTCTATTTCACTTCAAAAAAATAAAAAACATCTTTATTTTCCTTTGATCTCTTTTCCAGTATGTGAAGACCCGCCCTTGTAACATCACAGACATCCATATGTATGCTGCGCTGTGCAGAGAACTGCTGACCCAAATTTAAACGCCTGAATTGTCAGACAGATGAGCTGTTATTACCCTGACAGAAGTACTGTACTGTGCAAAAGTTTTAGGCACTGTAGAATTTTAATAAAAATATACCGTGAAACTGGGTGACAAAGGACAAAAATTGAAACCTATTTTTTTGCCCAATGAGATGTTTGCTAACTAAAGTTTAGGGTTTTTTTAAAAAGAAAAGTAATGCAATGTTTCACAATTTTCTTTGTAATTTCACTGGTTTAAGGGCAAAAGAAAACCAAACCAAGAAAAACTTTTGTCCCTTGTCACCTTGTTTTACGGTAGTGTTTTTTTTTTTTTATGTTGGTCTTTACCAGCATGTCAGTAAAAAAAATCACATTTTGTTTTGAAATGTCCAGTCCTATTCCAACAAAATCAAATGTGATTTTTTTTTTTTGAATTCCAATAAAATCAAAAAAGTAATCATAATCAAAGTGTCGGCCCTGTGATAGACTGACGGCCTGTCCAGGGTGAACCCCGCCTCTCCTCCAGTGACCGCTGGGATAGGCTCCAGCCCCCCGTGACCCCTATTTGGAACAAGTGAGTTCAGAAAAAGAATGAATGAATTAAAATCAAACTACAGACACAAACCTCATTCTCAAATTAAAAAAACTTTTTGTGGGGGTACCGTAAGGTAGGCCTACATGAATATAGTAATTAATTAATTAAATAATAATAAATAATAGTAATTTTTACATAGCATTTTCAGACACAAAATTGAAATGTGTTCTATTTAATTAAAAATCAAAACACAAAAGTTAAAAAGCTAAAAAATAAACATCTGTAAAAAAATTTGTCATAAAACCAAATACCAAACATCATAGAAACTAACAAAATGAAGTTAAAAACCATGTGACAATAAGAATGAACTATGTTTCAAGATTAACCTTAACATTCTAACATCCACAGCAAAGTAGGTGCACGATAACCAAAAGCTCTGCAGCCTGATAACAGCAGAAAGACTCAATCATAAAATGACTGTAACAACCTGATAACGTTTCTGAAAGTATATTTTTAAAGGCGACAAGTGGCCACACATTTTTTTTAAATGTATTAATAAATGTTACCTATTTAGCAGCTTTTGTTTTATTTTTAAAAACTTGTGGGGATATTTAATGTGCCTAAAACTTTTGCACATGCTCTCTACATGCACATTTGAGTTCGGATCTGTGTTTGTGCAGCATCATATGCACTGTCTGGGTTACCATTCGATCTGTGTAGTTGTGGTATTTTTATAGTGTTGTTGAATATTGACAGAAAACTGTGATAAAATGTTTTTGTGCACACGTCTGAATGAAAATGATTTGTAAATTTAAATTTTTGTTTTGTGTTTTTTTTAGAAAATGTTTTAGTATTGGATTTTTACTGTAGTCCTTTGTGATTTTTTTTTAATCAAACCCAGCAAATATTAGCTCCACCCACCACGCACGTGCAGCTTTTAATCACCTGTTTTATTTTTCTCAAGGTGCTGTTTCAGTAACTTAAACCAGTTAACTATGTTCCAGCACTCAGCAAGCTCAAGGTGCACCACATGTACCAGAGCAGCCAGGTGGAGATCGTGCACTCCAACGTGGTGTTTGATATCTGCAGCCTGATGCTGTATGGCACCCAAGCTATCCCCATCCGCCTCAAGATCCTCCTGGACCGCCTTTTCTCCGTCCTCAAACAGGAAGAAGTCATCCAGATCCTCAACGCGCTGGACTGGACGCTGCAGGACTACATACGAGGATACATCCTCCAGGTGAGCGGGACTAGGGGTCAG
>OMMV01003065.1:6259-17801 GCA_900302635.1 Chatrabus melanurus
GTATTTTAAATATGCCCATACGGAGCCCAGTGACCCAAGCCATCAGCACACCAATTTTGGTGTAGATAGGTTCAAAACTGTAGGTTTCTATATGCATCTCACACACACACACACACACATACTCGTCTTTATACATAAAATCTAAAGAAAGCCTACCTTCTGAGAAACAAAATGACATTTTCTGAAATTGAAATCCCAAATACAATCCAAAAAAGTACAAGACAGCCTCCAGGCTAAAATATTGCTCATTCAATTCTGGATGACATCACTTGTGGGAGAGCTTTAAATTTTCAAGTTATTCTTTGTAATTCAAGAGTAGACAAGCAGAGGATGTGATTGATAAGACGGTGGCCTATCAGCTTTTGTTTAGCCATGGTAACAGGCATGGTTTCCTGTGTGTAAAACATGCATGAAGTAATGGGTCCCTCTTTGGAATAAACAGCTGTGTCGAATGGGAAAGAGGCAAAGCTTGTGACAGAGAAGCCTTTTTTTATTACAATTCATGGAAAAGTGTAGATTAGCATTTGTTTTTATGTTTTTTGTGCAAAAATCAATTTGTACAAAAATTTTTATTTTAGACATTCTCATTGTTGTTCTGTGCTGGCAAAAAAAAAAAAAGACATGTCCATTTTGTGCCAAAACAGGAACAACAATGGCGTCAAGTGCCATATTTCATTTTTAATTTCCATCTATCATCCATTTTCTATACCCGCTTACTCCAATTAAGGGTCACGGGGGTGCTGGAGCCTATCCTAGCAGTCATTGGGCGAGAGGTGGGGTACACCCTGGACAGGCCGCCAGTCCATCGCAAGGCCACATACAGACAGACAAACACATTCACGCTCTCACCCACACCTACAGTCAATTTAGAGTCACCAATTCACCTAGCCTGCATGTCTTGGGAAGTGGGAGGAAGCCGGAGCACCCGGAGGAAACCCACACAAACACGGGGAGAACATGCAAACTCCACACAGAAAGGACCAGGTCGGAAGCAAACCTGAGACCTTCTCACTGTGAGGCAACAGTGCTAACCACTAAGCCACCTTGCCACCCTTGGGTATGTCATTTTGGCAGAAATTTCAGAAAAAAATTGTCATAAAGGGTTAAACTAGATATTTGCTGTTTTTGAATTGGTTTTAAATCACTCGAAATAAATGGTAAACTGATTTAAGATGGATTGAAACTGTATTTTTTTTTATTTTTTTTTTTAGATAAACTGGATTTAACTGGTTGTCAAAAAGCAAGTGAATGTCTTTGGATTTGTAGATTTCTCCCTGGATCATAATATGTTATGAAATGTAAAGACGACAGGAAAATCGAAAACTGAAACTGTTAGACTGACAGTTAAATGAAGATATTTTTTTTGTACATATCATAAGATTGTGGTTTGGTAATAACAATGCACCGTTTTAAGACGTCTGCTTGAGTTCTAAGAAATTTCATTGGGCATTTGTCACCATTTTCTGATGTATAAATTAACTAATTAAAGATTATTCTATGATGCAAGTAGTTACTAATTGCAGGTCTATCATTATTATTAATTTGAGAAATTGTTGTGCTAGCAGAAAAGTGCTTTCATGTCACATGGTTTTCTTTAACATTTGTTTCATAACAGATGCAGCTCGTACTATAACACCTGATTTAGAAATTCCCTGCGCTGCTAACAGCAAAGGGGTTGTACAGCAAAAATGTAGATGGCATTCAGCCCATCCCAGTCAGCTTGTTTAAGCAATAACTCAAAAACCAATAAATGCTATCATCTTGTTCGTCTCGAACTTAAAAGGGCATATAACGAGGACAAACTGATTAAAATCTGGTGAACTTTGATACACCAGATCAATCGGAAAAGCAACTTTGTTTAACCTGCGTAATATCCCATAGACGTGTCTGCCACCTATTGGAGTGGCACCCACCTTCACGTGAGCAAACTACTTAAGCTAACAACCGCAGGGAGAAACATGATGCTCACTACGTCAAATCAAATACAAGACTGAATGTACAACAGAGCAGGAAATTAAAACCGTAATTAATCTATAGCTAGAACATGTGAGGCAGCACAGTGGGTTAGTGGTTAGCACTGTTGCCTCACAGTGAGAAGGTCCCAGGTTCCCCTCCGACCTGGTCCTTTCTGTGTGGAGTTTGCATGTTCTTCCGGTGTTTGCATGGGTTCCTTCCGGGTGCTCCGGCTTCCTCCCAATTCCGAAGACATGCAGGTAAGGTGAATTGGTGACTCTAAATTGACCGTAGGTGCGAGCGTGAATGTGTTTCAAATTAACAATGAAACAGGCGCGCTCAACTTAAAAAAAAAAAAAAAAAACTAAGTAACTTTGGGTGCGAGTTTAAAATGCTATCAAAATAACGTGGGAAAACTGCACTCCCAGGCTTTTTCTCATGGTTATTTTTCTTTATTGGACCATGTCGTGAATGTGTTTGCCTGTCCAGGGTGTACCCCGCCTCTCGCCCAATGACCGCTGGGATAGGCTCCAGCCCTCGTGACCCTTAACTGGAATAAACGGGTTTAGAAAATGGATGGATGGATAGAAAGTGTGAATTCTGATGATACCAAAACTTTTGGTCGGTACTGGGTATTTCCAAAACCTTTCAAAACCTGTGAAACGCCTGAACACCGAACATTGTTCCAGAGTCCACATGAAAAAGCAACACATCACCTGCTGAACACTGGCACCTGCTGGACAGTTCAGGAATATACATCCATATCAAATTATGAATTTCATTTTTAAAGGCTGCAGTCACTGCAGAGCCTGCATGTGCACTAGCGTGTATGTTGCTTGTTTAAAATATGCGCAATTAAAGTCACACCATATTTATCCAGTTGGAATAAATCACACTGTAAATTAAACTGGCTGTACTGACTGGCCTCTAATCCGTGCACTCCCACTGGAAGACAAATCCTTGCTGACCTCCTCTTTTTCTGCTTGTGAAGACGAGGCCTGCTTGGCGCATTAATTATGGAAGCACTAGTATCTTTTTTTTAAGTATTCATCCTTGTATTCATTCTTGCAAAAAATTAGTGCGGATACCTGAATTGGATTTAGGCATTAATTGCTACTTCCCATGCAATACTTATCATTAAATATGTGTTCTAAAAAAACAGTCTGTTTGCATGTTGATGAGATTAAAATTGAATTAGGTTTTAATTAGACTAATTATCTGAAACATAGAGCTGTTGATGAACAGCTGTCAGTCTGTTTACGGCGTCTAAGCGTAAATGGCGTCTAAGCGCCAAGTCCCGAGGGATTTTCAGCATCGAGACTCGTGCATAAATCATCGCGTGCCTGTTTTCAGATGGACACTTGAACAGTGTTTACTCGTCTTTGAGTGGTTCAAAAATGATTCCAGTTGGATATTCTTTTTGTTGAGTGTTGTGAAGCAGACTCTTTTTACCCATTTTTGATGTCATCTATCAGGCTGTCAGAATGAATTGATGTCTTCATCCGCTCAGGTCGTTTGAATATCAGTCACACAGTGCGCTGATGAATATTGTCCTCTGCAGTTTACACCCTATGTGCTATTATCATTTTTTGGTGTTGACAGCTACTTGACACCGGTGATGGAGATCTCTTTTCCTGCCTGCACCGTTGTCGTGCGCACAGCGAGCGCTCCATTAAGTCGTTTTAAAGTGAACTGGTTGAGTGTGCTTCAGCTTGAATTGCCGTCTTGTTGTCCTGGTGTTTACAGCCTGTTCACTGGAGAGGGACGTGTCACCACATTGGAAGTGATCTGCATCGATTCTATCTGCTCATTTCTTTTTAATTAGGCGATTTGTTTCGCTCGGTAACTGGAGCCAGCCACAATGTCGCAGTTTATGAACATTCAAGCTAGCAATATATCCTGTCCTTAGTGAAAAATTCCTCATGAATAAAATATTGAGTGGAAAACAAGCTTCCAAGCACACAGTGGACAGCGGCGGTTTGTGATTAGGACACACAAATAGACAAAAGCATTTTCTGCTCGTAATGTTGATGAAAGGTTTGGATGTTGGCCTTCATGGTTTTCTGTTCATTGGATCTCCTGTTTTGAAACAAAAATGGAAATTGATATTCTTGAAAATTCTTGTATGTTACACTCAAAAAAAGAGAGGAAAGGGCTTGGATCATGTGGCTTGGAATATTTACGGTTAAAGGACAAATTAACATTTTTTACAATGTTAGTATTAAAACATGGGTGTTAATTAAAGCTCTGAGTGCTCTACTCACCTTTCATAGTTACAAAATCACATTTTCAAATAAAGTGTCAAGATGATTGCATTGCCTCACCACTGCTGGCTAATTTTTCGACTTTGCTTGACCTCATTCGCATGAGAGGTCTGATACATTTGTTGACCCAGGAGAGCAGACATCTATGCAGAAAACTGTATTTCAATATCTCATCTAGTTCCTGTGACGGGCAAGAATGTATTCAGACAATGACCTCTAATTTGACCTTGACCTTAGACCTATAACCTAAACATGACCTGTGTTTCAAGAGTTTACGCAAAATTATGTTTTGTCACAAAATAGATACCATGTCCATTTTGTGCCAAAATAGGAATAACAGGAATGTTGCCAAATATCTTTTTTTCTCACTTTGTTCAATAATTCCAAGTGTTTCTGCAGTTGGACTTAATATATTTCATAACATCACAAACATATTACAAGTCAGCTGCTGAAGAGGGGCTTGTTTTGTAATGCCCCATTTACACTCTGACATTTAGCCCGGCGTTTGCCAACGGAGAGTGAAAAGTTGATTAAGGCGCAATCTCACTATCACGTTTACCCCAGCGTTTGGTGAACGCAGGGCAAAGTTGAGAAAATTGGCCAAACGTCAGCCAAAATCATGTTCCAGGAGTTTGGTAGCAAACCTCTAACGCAGCTCGGCGTTCCACAACGTGGTCCTAGCAGAGGCCAGTGGAGGCAGGCGTTAGCCAGCACGCCATTAGAACAAGCGGGACTTTTGCCAACATGGCAACGTGCAGGAGAGGGGGTCAACACACCACTGTCCAGTGATTCTGAGAACGTAGGGCGAAGCAGCACCTAAATGTTAGCCAGCGCAGACGATCGCACCACTACCTTAGGCAAGCGGAGGCTAGCGTAGGGAACTTGGTTGTAGCGGAGATTAACTTTCTGTAACAGTCTCCAACGTAGCCAGAGGTACGTCAGCAAACGGCAAGAAATTTTAAACATGTTGAAAATTTTTGAACACAGTCGACATTCATCAGCGTAGACCGGTGTAGGCCAGCAGAGGCCAGCGGACACCAACATTTACAAATATGTTCATCTACGTTGGTCCAAATGTCTAGGTGAGATTACACCCTTAACGTCGACCAGCGCTGAGGTCCGCCAGACCTCTGCAGGAGCTAAGACTACGTCAGTCAGGCAACGCTGATGTTCGTTGTAGTCCCGGAAAAATTTTTAACATGTTTAAAATCTTATCACGTTCATGCTGAAATGCCGGCAACGCCGGCAAGAGTTGATCTACCACTACATCACCTCTGCTAGTACTCCATTACTGCTACGTTCACCTTCACCGGTCAATGTCAGAGGCTTGACTGGATGCAGCCCGACATAGCCCACTTGCCCTGGAGCGAGCCTTCTCCAGCGTTTCACAAAGATTTTTGGAATCTGCTGCGTCAGCCACTTCACGTCATAGTGTGAATGGGCCCTAAGACCGAGCCCCTCCTCGGCAGTCGACTTGTAATGCAGGTCGCAACAGAGGATAGCTAGGCTAAAGCTGCTAACTGAATAAGAAGTCATTTTAAAATCTTTACATACATTTAGTGAGGTAAATGTGCGCACGTTTAGCTCCACATTGAAGCAGACACTTCTAATGACGTTTGGTCAGTGGCAACAAGAAGCGGTTTACTGTGAGTTCTTTTTGCCCAGTCCAGTGACATTAATTAGCTGGTTAGCTACTGTTTGCTGCCGCAGTGTTTGCATTCTAAATAAATAATGCACCTATTAAATTCATTTTTGTCGTGAGTGAAAAGATGACCCCAAAAACATGATGACCCCTAAAAATAGTCAAAGTTGTAATTTCCTGGAATTCACCTTTAATGCACTAATGCATAATTTTTGTTTGTTGGTCCACGGGTTTGCATGAAACAAAAAAATTCAAAATGTGCGCCAGTCTGATTTATAGCACTGCTGGCAGTTTACAGGTGAACATCTGACACGTCGTCTCCAGAACGTCGTCATCCACGCAGAATCTGCCATGTGTTACAAAGTGTAATAAGTGAGTGGAAATCTCTGCATATGTGAGATTATGAGCTGTCATCTTCCATATTAGCCTTTTGTAGTTTTGTTTGAGAGCAGCTATTGTTGGCTGGTTTGTCCTGTACTGCTGCCAAATTCCTGCTATCTAGTGCCAACACAACAGAGCCACACACACCCACACACACAGTGCACACACTCAGCCGCTTCACTTTTTGATAAGCTATTTGAAAATAGCCCAGATTGTGGAGATGGAGTGTGTTGGGTTTTCTAAAAGCACTTGAAAAGCAAAGCAACATTTTATGATTTATGTTACTGACAAAATTTATTGAAACAGACAGAATTTTTTACCTGCTACACTGAAGGCAGAGCCGGTTTATGAATTGCTCGACTCGTGCGTGTGTGTGTGTGTGTGTGTGTGTGTGTGTGTGCGCACGTCCATCTGTCCGTCTGTGTGTGTCCTTGTGGTCGATGTGTATCTTGACAAAGACTTCATGTATCAAGGTGAAACTTGGTTCAAAAGGTCACACCACGAAGACCTCGGACAACTTCGACATAGGGCATGTTACAATTCTAACTGTGCCCACCAGAGGGCCAGGTCTTGTAAACCTTGTATATGTGATATCTTGAGAATGACTTCATGTGTCGAGATCTCGGACAAGTTTGATGTTGGGTGTTTTTTGATTCTAATTGTGGCCACCAAGCATTATGTTCAGAGTATCTTGGCAAAGACTTTGTATATGAAGGTGAAACTTGGTGCACAAGGTCACCTCACTAAGCCTCAGACATTTTGGCGCAATCTCACCTAGACGTTTGGGCTAATAAACACCAACGTATTTGTAAATGTTGGTTTCCGCTGGCCTCCGCCGGCCTCCTCCGGTCTACGCTGATGAACGTCGACCGTATCCAAAAATTTTCAACCTGTTTAAAATTTCTTAGCGTTTGCTGATGTACCTCTGGTTGGGTTGGAGACCGTTAGAGAAAGTTAATCTCCGCTTCGACCAAGTTCCCTACGCTAGCCTCCACAAGCCTACGCTATCCTCCGCTAGCCTAAGTTACTGGTGCGATCGTCCACGCTGGCTAACGTTTGGGTGCTGCTTCGCCCTGCCTGCTCAGAATCACTGGACAGTGTGTCAACCCCCTCTCCCGCACATTGCCACCTTGGCAAAAGTCTCGCTTGTTCTAATGGCGCACTGGCTGACGCCCGCCTCCGCTAGCAACGCCGAGCTGTGTTAGAGGTTCGCTACCAAACTCCGGTAACGTGATTTTTGCTGTTGTTTGGCCAATTTTCTCGACTTTGTCCTGCGTTCACCAAACGCTGGAGTAAATGTTATAGTGAGATTGCGCCTTTAACATTGCGCATTTCAAATCTAATTTTGGCCACCAGGGGGCAGAGTCTACGTAGACTTTTGTACATGATATCTTGACAAGACTATACGTATCAAGATGAAACTTGGTACACAAGGTCACCTCACTAAAATCTCGGACGTGTTCAGCATTGGGCACATTTTAATTCTGATTTGGCCACCAGAGAGTAAGAGTCTCTGAAATCTAGCATGTGCAAGAACTTGAAAATCTTCATGGATTGTGATTAAACACACTACTGTGGATTATACCTTGCTCAGACCTTGCACAATTTCATGGTTGGGCTTGGCAGTGCAGGTTAGGATATAGTAAGTTTTGCCCTTGTTAATTTTTGTGTTTTGTTTTTATTATACTAAATCCAACAAATAACAGGTACTGGTACAAGCATGGCATTAATCAAGTGTAGGAGTTATTCTGCAATCACCATTGTTACTGTGCACAAGTGCAAATGTTTTAGGCACATTTTGATATGCACACCTGGAGGAAGGCAGTGCCCAGGGGGAGGGGAATTAAAAACATCCACTTAATAGATGGGGTTGATCACTTTGATTAGCTGTTTAAATCCATGTTGATACTAACTTTGGCCTGACTGCAATTATTTTACACAACATAATACACTCTATTGAAAAAAATGTGGTATTCTTGAACTGGAATTCAGTGTAAAAATCAATTAAGTGTGCAATCCTAGTCTCATCAGCACGGTGTCAAATTTTGATGGTTTGTCAGACGGTACCTCCATAGGTATCGTTTGTCTTCTGTATGAGATGAGGATCCGTATCTTCTACCCGGTGCAAAGCAGCACACAGGACAACACGAGTGTCATTTGTAGTTTACACCTGACACTATTGTGATTTTCACACCCAGTATCCACATCCCTTAAATCGCAAGTCTAACTGCACTCATCTGTGTGCCTATTGGCCTGTTGGTCTTAAAATGCTGTGTGGTTGGTTGCAGTGCAGGTGGATTACTTGATTGATTGATTCTGTGGAAACAGAAAGCAATTGCACCATAGACCACCAAAAACCTGGACTAAAGATGAGCACAGTATATTTGTGGTATTTAAATGGTTCAATATTCAGACATGCCTTACATAACGGCACGTTATGTGAGGTACGCATACACCCTGCTTATATACACAAAGAAAATTAATTGAAAACAACCATTAAATGAAATAAAAGTAAATATGGAAATATACAAAACTTTACCTTACTGCTTCGCTACTTCCCCTCAGGGAGCTTTGGTGGCACCGTCTGCTGGTGCACATCCTTGTCAAAAAATCTCTCACTTCTGTTCAATTTTGAAATGGCATTGTGCGCGGGGTTCCTCGTGCACTCCTGCTCTTACAAGTAAAGGGGATGATATATGACACTGTGATTAATTTATTTCATGTCACGCCCAAAACATACCCATGATTATTTAAGAGGATAAATCCAAACCATTTGCACCCTGTACCCTATTTTGCGCTCAGATTATGCATTGTTTAAAAAATTATTTGTACAGAACATGGTCCAAATGGACTTGCGCTATACGCCATAGACCACGTGGCACAACTTGTCAAGATAGGGCCCAATAGGAGAAATGGATTTTCCACATTGGTAGTAGCTCTCACTATTACATTAACCCTGCCTCTAATGGAACACAAATGTCATTAAAACATGAACAGCATTACATCAGTGTCTCACAGAAACCGTATTTTTGAGATGTCTCCTTTTGATGTTTCTGAATAAGAACATGTTGTAAAACCATGCATTATAAATTTCATGAATCTATTCTGACTAGTGTCTTTAAAAATGTATCATCTTCCAAGTAACAAATTATAGTTTAAAATTAGATGCAGTATTCATCCTCTTGTTCCAGCATGATGTTACATAAATCATTTATATCTTGGTTTGTCATGGAAATGCTTCTACTTGATTATTAAAATGCCGATTATCTGTTATGCCATCTGTAATTGGGTGTCGCTTTCTTGACGAGTCTGTGCGCTTTGCTCATTGTGCATTCTGTATCATCAAGGATTTATGACCTCCAAAGGGTGGAAGAGGAAGACAGAAAACTGCTGTGCATCTGATGTGTATCTAATAATACATCTGATTGTGCAATCAGAGCTGCAGTCGATTAAGCGCCAGAGAGCTTGAACTCTCGTAGGCAGCAGAACTCTGCACGCAGCCACAGGTCTTGATGTTTCGTTGGCATCTCGGCAGCCAAAGCCTGTAACACCCACAGCGAAGGGAATGGATGATTTAATTGAATATGTAGATTCCTTGAATGGCTGGACCCCATTGTCCTGTGTGGGGTCCAATCTGTGATATAATGCAGCAGGAAAATTAGTATCAAACCACCTGAAGTATGCAGCGAGCTCGCTTCCATTAGTCCCTTTCCTTCCTGCGCTCGTAACGCCTGAATTTCTATCAAGAGAATGGATGTTTTTGAAGAGTGTTGATTTAGAACAGCGGTGCCTAAAAGCCATTTCACCAACACCTCTGGAGTTAAATGGATTTATAATGGGTGTTTGCACTGTCTAATCTGTGTGTCTTGTTTCACCAGCCATGGGCACAAGGTTAAGAAAACACAAAGCGTTCCTCTATTCGAGCTAATAGGCAGCCGTTAATGCCCCCAGTGGTAAGAAAAACGATGAAGATGAAAACTGAAAGCTTTTAGAGGAAATGACTGATTTAATGAGCATGGCGTGCATTCTTGAGGATTTATTCTCTAGTGAGTGAGCCTGTACCCTGCACCTTTGCCTGATCAGTCTGCAGCAGTCGAACAAATATTGCAGCACAAGCTGTGCTCCTTTGCACGGCAGCAATGGGTGAACATTGTGCTTTTAATGTGCAAGAGCATCTGTAGCAGTAATTACCATTTTGTTTTATAGTTCTTGCTAGGCTAATCACTCAGTGTTACATGAAGATGCGGCTGAGTGGATCTAATTACCAATTCACTTGCCACCTGTGTAATTACAAATCTGCAAAAAGGGAGATTTTCCACAGAGAAGGAAATGATTATCTGTTGGATTTAAGGGCACTGAGGCTTATCTACACTGTTAGCTGCTCGGCTGTTGAGCCTGTCCAGATCATGTCGGGGGTTTTGTGGTCGGTGATGTGCTCCAAAACATGTGGTTTTGCAAAGAAAAGAAATGGATGCTGACTCAGAGGATGGTTTTCTTGAACATATTTGTGGGCAAAATAGCTGAAACGCCCCTGTCAACATCCATAAAGTGAAATTTCATCACTGTCTCCAACCCCATTAGTAAGTGGATCTGCCTGCCAGTGGCTCATTATTGGATTATGCTGCTTGGTTTCATTAGCCATGTTGTACAGTGTCACTGCTGCCCCACAGTGAAAAACATACTTATTGTCTGCTTCACTGACATCACTCTGCTGTAAATCTGTAGGGCAGTATTGGAAAGAGTAGCTACAACCCCAAATCAGAAAAACAAACAACCAGTTATTCTTACATTTACTTTGACTTCTTTTTCATTGCAGACAGAATGAACCCAAGATATTTGATGTTTTGTCGGGTCAACTTCATTTCATTTGTTAATATACCGTAAAGTTCCGTGTATATGGCGCACTTTTTTTTACGTCGGGAAATATGAAAAGTTGGGATGCGCCGTATATACGGGAACAACAGAATCGCGCCAAAAATTTCGACATACCGTACACGTCACACGTCAGTTAACACTTGTCTTTTGTTTATTAAGATTGACAACTGACAAGTACGCCCATACGTATTGTCCCTTTGTTAATAACCCGGTGCGATTGAATGGCGCGTTAATCGCTCCGGGTGAAACAATAGAGGGTGAATAACACGTCTCAATGTAAGCTCCCTTTGCTATCAACAACATAATCCTTCAAAGATATTGCCGCCACAAGTTTTTCTATAAAAGCCAAGGGGGAACACATCTCACCTCTACTCAAGATGCCTCGCCAGTCGTTCTCAGCTGCGTTCAAGCTCAAGGTCATCCAAGC
>OMMV01003070.1:1503-17935 GCA_900302635.1 Chatrabus melanurus
CTTCAACTTTAGGGAAACCAATTCAGAGGCTTTTTTTTTTTTTTTTTTTAAAGGCAACATAAACTAATTTCTTTTGGCTTTTCCCTTTTTGCTCGGGGTCACCACAGCAGATCTGGTATGGATCAGCATGTTGATTTGGCTGGATGTCCATCCTGACACAACTCCAGGTGTACATGGAGAATGGTGCACAGGTGGTCCTGAACCAGAAACCTGCTGTTTTGGAAGCAGTCACACTAGCCACTTAAAATTTTTCTTGTAGGAGAATTTATGCATGCATATCCTCAGAGTTAAGGGACTTCGGGGATTAAAAAAACATTTTAGAAAATAAGACCCACTCCCTTTTTTTTTAAATTTACAACTGATGTCATTTTGCACATTAACATAATCTAAAGCAGCGGGTCCCAACCATTTTATTTACAGTACTTTGAAGATTGTCTGTGAGTGATAGCGTCATAGTTTTATTTATAATGAAGACATTGAGAGGAACCGTTCAGTGGAGCTGGGCGTATGTAATGCGAGATGTGAGTCATGAATAAATGCAACACAGTGATCGGTTTTCTCTGCTTGGCAAAGAGAAGAATTGCAGCAGAACCTAAACAGACAATAAGAGAGCAAGATTGTTGCCTTATCTACTAAACATTACGAGTGCATTCAGAGCCTGTGGAGACCCAAAACGCCCAGTCTCACAATGGTAAAAGCAATTTTCCTTTCAGATTTTTTGGATTCGCCCAAAAATGTAAGCAAGCGGTGCCCAAACTCATTCCTTTGAAGGGCCATAACTCAATCTGGATGGACGGCCACGGACCAATAATAATAGATGTGTGTATTATATACATACAATTACATTAGTATTAAAAATATTATATTTAATAGAAAATTAACAATCTAAATCTAAATAATATTTCAAAAGAATAAAACACCACTCTTTAATCTGCTTAACAGTAATTTATTAATTTGCAGAGAGTTTGTCAATTGCCATTGCAAGCCAAAGCAAAGGGAGTGGGGCCTAATGTGGCCCACGGGCCCCAAATTGGGTAGCTCTGAATTAAGGGTATGTGGTTTAAATGTTTCCTGAAAATTTCGATTTAATTCTGTTAACAGTTCAACCAACAAATAGGCATTTACATTAATTTGAAATGGTACAGTTTCAACTATCTCAATTAGATTTAAGGAGATAATGACTTGAGAAAGGATCCTGGGTCTGTTCATTAGTCACCTATCTGTCACTGCAAGGTGAAACATGGGCGTTCTTTTGGACTTTTCCAGTTGCTGGGGTCCTCAACACTGAGGAATCTGTGTGCTGGTTTATGCTTAGAGAAACATGCCACACGGTAAAAATGTTGTAGCTGACACCATGCAAATAGTATGCCTCATCTGAGTCTCACTAAGTCACCATTTATTTGACACAAACACATTCCAGCGGTACCCAAGGATCATTCGAAGAGACTGAGTACCACAGACAGTCAGTCATCATGTTAAGTCACTGGTCAGAGTCCAGGTCTCACAATCATACAGTAAGACAGCAGGACCCCAAAGACTTGGATCTTTGTTCTCCTGCAAAGGTATCGACATCACCAAACACCTCTGTCCAGCGACCCCATGAGTCCATAAGATGTTCCCAGGTGTCCCTTAATCTCAAAAGCTGAGCTACCAGAGACATGCATGTCACTGCTGAGATAAGTGACTTTCTCTACACGTTCATCACTTTAACCACATAAAGATACACTTCTGATTGCTAGAGTCCAGGAAGTCATTAAAAGCCTGGATCTTAGTCTTGGTGCAGAACAATCACAAACCCAGACAGTCTGACTCCTCACTCAGTTTCTCAAGTGTCACAATCAGAGCATCCATCAATTCAGTGGAATTGATGGAGGAGTTACACTGAAATAGCATCATAACATCTTAAAAGGCCTTTTATAGTTCTATAGGATGCATTGTCTCAATGTCTATGGGGTATTTTGTCAACAAACGGAAGTGTCGGTTTTTAAGACATCTAGTGACCTACAGTATATTAGTTTGCAGAAAAGGTGTTTAGTATGTCCCCTTTAAATGGTGGCTTGTAATGTGGTGAGCTCACACCATGTGAGGAAACACAGACCACTTCCTGCGGCATGTTAGAATTCTAAATCTATTTTAATCCTAATCCCATCTGTGGTATTCATGCTGCTCTCTTGTCCTCAAATGACCTCCCAAAATAAAGCCTTGACTTCAGAAAGCCTCAATCTCACAATTTGCTCACGATGACTTTGTGCTGAGGTTCAATAAACAAAAGGTTTAAAATCTTTTCGTCCCTCTTTTCTACATACTGCGTGCCTTAAAGCTACTGTGTGTAGGATTTAGGGGTGTTTATTAGCAGAAATTGACTATAGCATTCATAGCCATCTGTTCATTAGTGTATAATTGCCTGCAACAACAAATCAATGTGTTTTCACAAGCTTAGAATGAGCCCTTCATATTTAGAGCGGGCCCCCCTCATTGGGGCCACCATGTTGCACTGTTGTGTTGATACAGTAGCCCAAAAGGGACGTACCTTGCCTTTTGCAGCGCGGCTGGAAGACTCAAGAAAAAAGAAGAGGAATCCATGGTTGCTCCCATATACACTGTCTTCTGGCTGCTAGTGCAGGCTAACAAGTTTGAGAACCCTCAGTTTTGTGAAATAGAGGATAAGACATATTGCTTATCACAAGAGAAGGCAAGGGAGCATGAAACCCCGTCACCAAAGAAGCAAAAGCATGAAGGGAAACAAAACCTTGATCGGCACTGGCATAATGCAATCTGCTACCTCACCACTAGATGACACTAAATCCTACACTCTGTAGCTTTAACTGTAAATGTGGATGATACATCATGCAGTCATCAACAGTGCTGGAATATGTTTTTTTGTCATCCATGAAAATGTGCACAGCATGAACGCACAAACACTTTGGCGGGTGCCAGGTCAGAAACTAACATGAAATGCCTGCGTGGGGGAACGTCCACGTTAAGACTACATGGGTGTCTGCTATTAGTTAATGTGCAGGACTGCACACAAGTGCATGTGTGGAAGGCTAACCTATCCGTGCACCTGTTTTCCATAATAGATGAGCTTGGTATCACTGTGTTATTCTAACCGAGTTAAAGACAGAAAGAGAGATGGAGGGAAGGCTACAAAGAGAGAGAGAGGGAAAGAGAGAAAGGACCAACATGAATAATTGAGCCCAAATCAGTTTAGTGACCATCGTTCCTTCCTACTCTCAGTCTAATGAAGACAGTGCATGTGAGTGGATTCTCCACGCAGCTACTGGATCACAGAAATTATGATTTTGCGCATGTATTAAGGAATTGTTTTAGTTATCTGTACTAGATTTTGGAGGTAAAGAGGTTTTTGGACTCAGTATCATCATGGTACCATGGTGGCCCAACTGCTAGGGCTGTGCTCTTTTTTTCTGCTTACCAGCTCGCCCACCGTGACATATGGTAAGGCTGTCAATTGATATAAGCTGCATTTAAAGCTTGTCTGCAGGAAATGATTTCACTGCCTCATATATACAAGACTAATTTGATGCCAGTTTTAGATAACATATGGACTTTCAGTCATGTATCATGTTATGGATTTAAAAATCCTGATCAGCAAATAAGGGATTTTCTTGAGTGTGTAGCTTATTCTTTTGTAATATCTGCAATAGAAATCTTTGCATTGAATGCCAATTTGATCATTATATATTGTAGTTGATTTTGCAAATGTCATGATATTCAGTGCAGTGCAAAAGTTTTAGGCACCCCAGAATTTGGATGCAATCATAATGTCAGTTTTTATTTATTTATTTATTTTTGCTTTATCGGTTGGTCAACAGCAAATCAAATAATCAAATTTGTAATGTCAAATCATCCCTATTTCAACAAATATCAAATGAGATGTTTGATTCCATTAAGTACTTATTCCATTTATAAATTACCAATTTACTCATATATATATATATAGTTACATTATAATAAAATAAAAGTAGCTGTGTGTGTGTGTGTGTGTGAAATTGGTTTGGCAGGTCACAGAATGGTCACACTTTTTATTAATATTTATTTAGAAATATCAGATATTTTGTAATTTTTCATTATTTTTAATGGTTTACATGCACTAAATGTGCCTAAAACATTTGCACAGTTCTATATTTAAACATTGTATGAAGGTTATGTTTATCATTATGACACCCAGCTCTCACTTTTTAAAATGTGAGGAGGGAAGAAAATGAAAGCAGCAAAATAACAACGTAGTTTGACTCTGACTGGAAAAATAATTTGAGCAATCCCTGTATCTTCTTTGAAGACCCATTAAAGTATTACAGCATGGCTGACAATTACAGCGCAACCCATCCTGTAACTGAACACCAGCAGGTCACACAACACCACTGTCTCTTTTTCCTTCACACGATCACGGTTGTGTGCATGTCTACGTCTCCTCTCTCCCCCGCAGCGGTGCAGATTGATCACAAAGGGGAGGTGGTGTACAAGGACACAAGTGTTTTTGGGGTCTTGGGCAAAGGAGTGATCCTGGAATGTGGATCCACCGCACCTGACATGTACATCTGGAGTTTCACCAAGCCTGGTACTGACACCATAAAAGCTGTGGTGTATGATTTGGGGAAAGGACCAAGGATCCAGACACTCGCCAAGACTCTGGGAGGGCTGGCGGTTATTTCAAACAGTGGTGCTGTGAGCATAGACAAACTGCCCCTGGCTGCACAAGGCCTCTTCACCTGCCAGGCCTTCTACGACATCGAGCAGGAGGCCAAAGTCTGGTATTATTACGTGCACCTCACTGTCCGAGGTAAGACCTCCTTCTCTCAGGGACACCTGCAGGAGTGCACATTGTAAAAGTTAATCCAACTCAAACAGTTTGAAGAAACTGATGACCTCAAATCAATTAAGTGAAATAATTCCAGCATTAATAATGATTTTGAACACTAAAATGGGTGCTCAGAGAGTGTAATTATATTATGTGTAAGATTTGAGCCATTTGCATGTATGGCCTGTGGGCTGATACGTACCTGATCTTTGGTAATGTGACTGCTGTCTGAATGGTCAGATCAGTTACAGGTCCACATACAAACACAAGTGTGATAAAAAGAAAGTTGTAAATCACATATGAAGAAAAACTGATCTGGATCACTTCAGCTGGCAATATGAATGTAGTCTTCAGTTTCAGGCCGTAACTTGTTTCCCCCCTGATATAACAGATGATCAGGTAACCTGAAACCTTACAGTATAATGATATTTATATCCTTTTTGACATAACACACCTTAATGTTGTGTGACCTCTTCTTGAACATAGTTCCAGTCAGCAAACCTTACCTCCAAGTGAGTGATGTATCACCAGTGGAAGGATCCACAATGTGGATGCGGTGCAAACTGGACAATGGGACCGGACCGATCCACTATGTGTGGCAGCATGAAACCCGCAGCGGCAACGTTTCCAACATTGCACAGGGCAACACCAGCCTGGTCAATGTGACAGAAATCAACCGCAACCACACTGGCTGGTACCGCTGTCTTGCCACCAACGCCGTCAACAGCGAGCACTCTGACCGTATATGGCTGGATATCATCTGTGAGTTGAGTGCATCATGATGTTTTTTTTTCTTCTATTACTTAAAACCAACACAGACGTGAATGCAAAACATAATGCCATCAGAATAATGTGGACATATTTCCACACACGTGCTTTTAAATAATCACTTGATGTGTCAGGACAAGTTGCAGTAACACTTTAACACTGTTAGCTTATAAAACATGAATAAAAGCTTTTCAAAAGTCTTAATAAGGCTCAGTCAAGGTGCTTGGAACGGGGGGATTGGCCTGCAGTGTCTCATTATCCCCATGTAGGGCTGGATTCCCAGCTATTGGCCTAGGTTGGCGCTCCTCACCTGGTGTGCCTGGCCCGTGGGCAGCTTTGCTTCAGTGCATTGAGCAATGTTGGCGGTGCATCTGTCCTGTGCCATTGGTGGTGGGGCTCAGTGGCATGGGATTGCCTGTGGGTGCTTTTCTGGGACTCAGCATTTTTCAGAAACTGGGGTTTTACATCCTTGGCGTTGTTGCAGCGAGAAGGTGTCATCTTAGTTGCATAATCACTGTGCAGTTTAGGGACCCCTTGGCTTTTTCCAGTTGCTGGGGTCTTCAATACTAAGGCACCTGCTTTCTGGATCATACTCAGGGAAACATGCCATATGGCCATACAGCTACAAAGCTGACATTCCCTCACTACACAAGCGATAGACCTCATTTGAGTCTCCCTAAGTAACCATTCATTTGACACAAAGTCCTTCCAATGGTATGAAAAGATCCTATGATGAGACTTGGTACCAAAGACATTCAGTCTTCACCTTAGGTCACTGGTTAGCATCCAAGTTCACACAACCATACAGTAAGAGAGATAGCACCCAGAGTGTAAAGACTTGGATCTTCATTCTCCTGCAAAGGTATCGGCATCGCCAGACACATCTGTCCAAGGACCTCATGACTCCATAAGCACTTCCAAGGCATCCCTCAGTCTCAAAGGCCGAGGACCCAAAGACAAGAACATTGCTGTTGACATAAGTGAATTTCTGTACATATTATTAGTCTGATTATGTATTGTCGGTGCTTATTGGTCTGGGTGTGTCATAGCTTTGCTTTTGTATTTCACTCTTAGATGCCCCAATTTGATAGGAAATAATTATTTGTGATAAATTAGATAAGGTAGTTTTGCCATTCAAAGAGGGGTGGGGCTGAAACTCTAATTTGGAGGTGCGGCTTTCTGCGTATAAAATTATGAAGCATTTTAAACAACCTAAAATGTTTCAGAAGATAAATATCTTGAATACACCAAAAAGCCATGACCAAGTATTACCCAACATTAGCACAACAGACACGAGCCTAACCCAGCTCATAACAAAGACGGGGTTTTTGGTGTGTGTATTTGTAGCTCGTCTGTGTTCTCTGCCCGCAGTTGGTCCGGATATTCCTCAAATCGATGTAACTCCGTTTACGGTGACAGAGCGAGGCTACTCCGCCCTGGAGAGAGAGACGGTGTCTTTACTGTGTCAAGCCCAGTCCAACCCGGCCAGTCAGTACGTCTGGTTCTACAACAACTCGCAGGTCTACAGCGGACCACAATTCACCATCAACAGGATCCTGCGCATGCACACCGGCGACTACGCGTGTTTGGCACAGAACACCTACCTGAACACCCGCTCCAAAAAAACCATCAGCCTGACTGTCTACTGTGAGTGTGACCTCTGACCTTTGGTCACGTCATCAGCAAACGTAATCTGTGTCCCTCACTTCTCAGTCCTTAACTGTGTTCTTAAGGCTTGGTACAGCAAAGTAAAAACAGAAAAAAAGATTTTAAAAAATTACAAGACTAAAGAACACAACTCTTACTACTTTTTGAGTTTCAACCTTCAGTGAAGTTCTTGCCTCTTTTTCTCACTTCCTTCTGTACATCACATTTCATGAGTCCTCTAAGAGATCCCCAAACCTTGCAAATCCACATACACCTGCACACTCTCACGTACACGAAGGCTCTCTCTCACACTCACACACACACTGACAGCAGAGTGTGGGAATGCAGACCTCTTGTTTGGACCGTCGGAGAAGTTGATGGGCCTCAGAAGGTTCTTGCAGGTACCTCGCTGTGATGTCACAGCTATGGCAAGTGTTGGTTGGCTAGCAAACCGATGCTTGACATTTTGTTTTAATGTTTCTTGGAGTTTATGCATGTCTGATTATTACTTGGGGCATGTGCTGGATCTAAGCCCGTCCATCACCTAGGACTGGTATAACAGCGCTGCCATTTTATACATATTTTCCACATAATAATTCAAACTAATTAAGGCTTTGTGTTACTAATATGGCATTTACCCATGTTGCCTTGCCACATTTTCTTCAAGGGGTCATATTGTGCAAAATCTGTTTTAATGCACCCTTTACAGTTAAATATTGTTGGGCCTTTCATGTTAAACATCCTCAAAGTCCCATAATTCCACTTCGGTGCATATAGGAATTACAATACTATAAGCAATATTTAGGCCTGAAAGTGGCTCATTTTACACAGTGATGAAAGATTTTCCAAGAGTTACTGGACTTCCGGATGTGGTGTGCACCATTATTTATACCAGACACTGTTACACTGACATGGCACCTTTGACTTCCTAAGGGCCATATGAAAGAAAATGCTAACCGTGGTTGATTTGATTGATTGAGTTTATTTCTGCATCACAAAAACAACCCAAAGGATTACATGCAAAAGTGCAAGAACTTGTTCCCAGCATGATCCTACAGACGCATATGCAGTCACATGTTAAGTGTTAGCGCTAACCGTGTTACTAACAGTTACACCAGATGTATTGTGTGGGCATGGCAGCTGAGCCAATCAACTGCTCATGGCACTTCATCACAGTTGTCATGGGTGTCTTGTTGGCTTCCCTCACTCAACTCCTTGCAATTTTTGAGCACTGCCTGCTTGACACAGGTTTACCATAGACTACCATACTGTTTGTATTTCTTCATAATTAATGTGACTGAAGTCCAAGACATATTCAGTAACTTGGAAATGTTCATGTTTCCATCCTCTGACTTGTCTAAAAAAAACTGACTGTAAAACTGATGATTTACTTGTGTTATACTAAAGGGTGGCATTACTTATGCAACCCATCATTTTGACTTAGATATTTTTATTTAATATATATTAAGTTGTTGAGATTTGTTTTCAGTTTGAGGTTAAAGAGGATAATTTTAGAAATTTTAATATAGAGAAGCCTGAATTATTTTTTGTGTTCTTAATGGCATAAAGAAATTAAAATATGTAAAAGACCAATGGTGTGTATACTTTCGGTCCCCACTGTATACAGTCCGTGGCCACCACACGTCTGCAACTTATCTGGTGTGTTTCAGGCCTTAACATCAGCGGGGGAAAATAGCAGCTCCTTTCCATTTCAAGCAACAGGGACACAAACCGGTCCTTTCTTACACACCTGAAAATTGCAAAACAAATTCTGATGCATCAACTCAATATTTATGTGGCAATTTTTGGTAATATTAGCCTTGCTAAAAAACTGTATAATATGACCCCTTTAAAGTGACATAAGAACAAATACCGTCAGAAATGTATTTCTCTTCTTAAAAGTCTGATTTAAGTCAACAACCTGAGTGCTTAAACCCCAGAGGTATTTGCTCTTTCGTGTCCTGATGACCCCCGCAACCCTCTTTGCACATCACTATGTTGTTACGTTGTATCTTTTCCCCACAGACCCACCGGACAGCTCCCCCTCCTGCTCTGTGGAGCCGACTCTGAATCACACCTCTCTGAAACTGCTGTGCTCCTGGCCAGGTGGATTCCCCTCCCCTTCCCTCTACTGGACCGGAGACCTAAAACATGCAGGGCAACATCAGGCCGGACCAGGACAGCAAACAATGATACTGAACAACACTGCCATCTTGTTACAGTCTGAAGCCCAAACATCAAACAGCACTGTGTTCACGTGCACAGGCTCTCATCTCGCGCTCGAGCATTCAGCTGAATGCAGCACACGCGCATGTGAGTGCAAGAACCAAAATAAAGCACAAAGATACCATGTAGAGTTCTGAAGTCCACTTGGCTGTGGTAGACTTTCTCACAGTTTTTGAGTCATAATTCTGCAATATTATACAGCAGGACTATAGAGTAGGTGTTAGAATTTCTTGCAACAAGACTGTTGTAAAGAAAATGTCAAAACGTACCGCATCTCATCCTAAAAGAAGAAGAAAAAAAAATGCTTTGCTGCAGATATTTGTCTCATAGCTCTTAGGTTATACTATAATTCCTTCTTAATAATCATCATATAGAATTCACAGGTATTGAAAATTAAGATGAAATACATTTTAGACGCACTTCAACTACCAACAGTGGTTTGTCACTGGAGGACAACAGGGCACTGCACCTCCTGGAAAACAGTGTTCAAATCACAAACTTTAATTTTAAGATTAAGAAAATTACTGAAATAATTACTGAAAAAAGAAGTACTAAAAATTAAGGTTTCCAGTACTTCTGCATTTGAACTGTACTCAGTAACACTCAATAACAAGGTGACAGAATTGTAATTAACTGTGGAAACAAATGAACAGTATGTTGTTCATTTGGCTAAGTACTTGGGCTTTAATGGCATTCTAATTTACTAGGTAATAGTACCTGTGGGCATGAAGACATTAAAGGCTATGGCAATCTGACATTTGACCCTACTAGTGACTTTGCTGACCTTACCAGGCAAATTCTGCACTCCACCTGTGTGTCACATTTGGTCCAAATTGGCTTCATCTTTGCTAAAATGAATTTTGTAAGGCCAATTTTGGGATCGACCTTCATTGACATACCTAGTTTGGTAGAAATCAGCAAAATGACCAACAAACCAACCAATTTCAACAGACAGGCAGACATAACCTTGGCCCCAATGACTGGCCTTTGTGAAATTTGACCTTGCTGGGCAATTCCGGAACCCACCGCCATATGTGTGCCAAGTTTGGTGGATATGGGAGTGAAACTCAGAATTTTGACCTCAGTGACTGATCTTTGGCAAATTTGACCTCACCTGGGCAATTCCAGAACCCACTTCCATATGCGTGCTGTGTTTGGTAGACATGTGGTAGACATGGGAGTGAAAATCAAGTCTTTTTTTTACGCCAAAAGTAAGTCATAAATAGCAAATATGACCACAGCCTGATTTTTTTTCCTCAAAAGATACCACTGTAACGTTAAAGACTAGACAGATAAATGGAAAGATAAGATACAACATAATCCTTGAAGAAAACTGCAAGAGAGGCAAGTATGTGAAGGTCTTACATGGTTTCGGTACACTGACTTCTTCCTTCCATTTGTTCCTGCATCAGATCTTCCCCCTGCAGACCCTGTGTGTTTTGCCTATGTGACAAATAAACGCCAGTACCTGATGTTGTCATGTTCCTGGGACGGAGGCGCCCCAAAGTCTTTGCTGTGGTGGGAGGGACCAGGCGGCCAAGGCCGAGCCGGAGAAGAGAACTCCAATATCCTGGTGCTCCGCTACGGCACAGCGTACAGCGGGAAGGCCTACACCTGCCACGCCAAACATCCACTTCTGGTCCAAACCAAGACCTGCAGACTCACACTGGGTTAGTGCACATCAACACTCTAAAGTGCACAGAGGGTTTGGTCATTCATTCATTCGTTCATACACCTCCTTGTCCCCTGTAGAGGCGCCCGTGCTGATGACGCAGCGCAGAGTCGTGTCTGTCTACGAGGGAACGGACGTCCAGCTTTCCTGCAACCTGAGAGACAACTACCTTCCTATCAACGGTATCACCTGGTTTAACAACCACAGGAAGGAAGTGTGGGACACCGACAAGTACACTCTGCAGCGAGCGGCGGCGTGGACCAATCTGACCGTGCGAGATGCAGATGAGATGCAAGACAGTGGCGAGTACTGGTGCTCCGCTTCCAATGCAGTGGGTGGGACAGAAATCAGTGTCGTACTGTTGGTCAAAAGTAAGAAATCGCCGTTGTGTTTTTGTTCTGCAAGAATTGTTTGTCTCATACAGATGCATCTTTACTTTTGTCTACGTTTGACTCTCTCAGGGTATCCCATGCCACCAAACGTGACCTTGGTCAAAGTGACGTACAATAGCCAACAGCGGAATGAGGTGGACCTGGAGTGGCGAATAGAGAGAGAGGAAGCCAGTGGAGGATGGACAGGGTTCATCTTGGAGCACAAATGGGTGAGCGAGCGACGCGAGAGGAGAAGCAGCAGTGCTTCAAAGGAAGAGAAGGAGGAGAGGATCGCTCCGCCTGTCTGGTACAGTAGCATCATCCAGAACCCAGAAGCCCGAAGTCACACAAAGGGCAAGCTGACACCGACTGCGACCTACCAGTTCCGTATCACGGCCATCAACCATCGCACCCTCGGACACCCTTCAGCAGCAAAGAGTCCAGGTACAGAAACAGAGTGAAGAAAGTGAGATTAGACGCTTATGGGTAAAACTTTGGAAACAAAAGACATGGAAAAAGAAAATGGGAAAGGCAAAACAATTTTAAAACCAGGTCATTTTTTCCCATGATATGTCAGAAGGCGCCCCCAAAGCAAGCTCCTGGACTGGTTGTATAGTCTGGATTTTGTTGTGAAGTTATTCCCAGCACACAAAACCGTTTTATTTCTGCAGTCACAGTCAGTTAAAAGGTAGATTAATTAGATTGAGGGGCCACTTAATCAGGGTCAAAGGTCAAAATAGATGTTTTCCAACATTTTTAGGAAAAATGTACTTTAGCCATAAAATCTGCTCTATAGACTCAGCAGTTACTGAAATATAGCAAACGACCATTTCAAAAGGACCAAAAGGTCAAAATAGACATTTTCAGTCATGTTTTCAGTCATTATCAGGTAAAACTGAAGCAAAGAGAAACTTGAGCAATTTAAGCCTAAAATAGGACTGAGGTCTGAGTAGTGGACCGGTTGTCTGCCTGGATGGTTGCCATCCTGGACCCGGGGCGGTTCCGTGGTGTCGTGGATGCGGCGAAGCGCAGCATCAGCGCATGCTCCCAGACTTGACTCTGAGTAGTGGGTGAATTTTGTTGGTTTTTAGTCGATACCATTGTATCACGTCATTTGGACATCGGCACACGGTAGTGCATGTGGGCCATTGTTTTCAATTATGCGTGTCCGTCTGTGTGTGTGTGAACAAAACAATTAATTGAGTTTTAATTTGATTTGGACCAAACTTGGTGGAATGAATTTGGGTCAGCCATGGACAAAGGAATTTGATTTGTCACGACCTTTGACATTGGGTGACCTTGAAACTTCAAACTCAACATCATAAATGTTTAACTCTTGATCAAATGTCAAGGACACACAGAACTATATATTATGGTATTATGGAGCTGTTGCAATACTGAATTTCCCCATTGTGGGATTAATAAAGTCTGATCTTATCTTATCACTCAATGACAAAGAATGAATTTGCATGAATGTATTTTAAACATGTAGAGCGCGGGTGTTGCACTCTGACAGTGTTCCCTCGGGGCCTGTAGAAACTTGTAACTTACCAATAATTTGACACCAAAATTCAGACCATACAACCAGCAGTTCTTGACATATTGCAAAATGTTCACAAAAGCACACACGTGCGTGTGCACGTGGTCAGAGAGAATATAATGAGCAATACAGATTGTTTTTAACTGGTCTGCAGGTTGTTCCATTTTTAAAAGGTGAAATTTGAATTAAGTCACTGAGCAATGCTGATGCTTTGTTACTACCATGGAAACTACACTAATATCAGCCTAACATTTTTCTTTTTTCCTTTTTTTGTTCTCCACTTAGGTGAACATCTCGTACACAAACAAACCCATATCACCTCACACCTCCATGTCACACCCTCTTCTGTCCTCTGTGCCTCCTCTGCTCCTCACCTTCCCTCTAACTGGCCTGTGTGACCCTTTTGTTTAATTCTTGTGTTTAATTACATCAAATATTGTCAGATCTGATCACTCTGCGTAAAGGTGTTAGGTTAACCCTGCGGTTCTCAACCTGTGTGCTGACAATTCAACAGTGATTCCACACATACACCTGTACAACTTTTACAATCAGGATTTCAAAGTAAACGCAACAAGAACTCAAGAGTTTGGTACATTTGTTGCTACAGTCACCACAAAGACGCAGGTTGAGAACCACTGTGGATGATGACACAACCTGAAAAACACTCAGAAATTAAATGCAGAAAATGTAATATGTAAGAGGTGTTCGGTTTTGCAATGTGTAACTGTGATGTGTTGCAGCGGAACCACGCTTCAACGCGTACCCTGCTGTGATTGGAGCAGCTATTGGGGGGATGCTGTTTGCAGCCATCATCACGGCGCTGCTGCTCATGTACATCATCCGCAACCGCAACAACAATCCTCGTGAGTATAAATACATCAGCGACCACATACCAGCACTTAACACTTTACAATAAGGCTACATTAATTAACATTAGTAATAAGCATTAACTAACAGTTAATTAAGAGTTAAATAATGTGCTTAGTAATCATTTATTAAGGTGTTTCTTGTAACTAAGGTATTAATTTCTACATTATTTAATGATTTATGAAAATATTATCAACATTAGTAATCAGTTATTAACAGTGTTTATGTTAACTAAGGTATTAATTTATACATTATTTAACAATTTGTAAAGTTACTATTAACAATAGTAATCAGTTATTAAGTGTTCATGTTAACTAAGGTATTAATTTTAGATTATTTAACAATTTATAAAGATACTTGTAACAATAGTAATCAGTAATTAGCAGTGTTCATGTTAACTAAGGTATTAATTTTATATTATTTAACAATTTATAAAGATACTTGTAACAATAGTAATCAGTAATTAGCAATGTTCATGTTAACTAAGGTTTTAATTTATACATTATTTAACAATTAGTAAAGTTACTATTAACAATAGTAATCAGTTATTAAGTGTTCATGTTAACTAAGGTATTAATTTATACATTATTTAACAATTTATAAAGATACACTAGTAATCAGTTATTAGCAGTGTTCATGTTAATTAAGGTATTAATTTATACATTTTATACATTATTTAAAAATGTATAAAGATACTAGTAACAATAGTTATTAGCAGTGTTCATGTTAACTAAGGTATTAATTTACACATTTAATAATTTATGAAGATACTATTAACATTAGTAATTAGTTAGTAACAGTGTTCATGTTAATTAAGGTATTAATTTACACATTATTTAATAATTCATAAAGATACTATTACCATTAGTAATCAGTTATTAACAGTGTTCATAACTTTACTCTTATTGTAAAGTATTACCAAGGAGCATAATTAAGTCATTGTCTGTTTATGCAACACTCCTGTTTTGCATCTTTCCCTGCAGGACTGCACGACATGCTGTTTGGCATGTGAGTATCTGCATGCAATACTAAAAACTGAGTTTACATTTGCACATTAGAATGTTTAATACCAGTTAATTTTATAAACATGTTATTGTAATTTAAAAGTTTTTTTTTTCTTTTTTCCTTTGGTGTGTTCAGGCAGCACAGCCAGTCCAGGGAAAATATCAACTTTCCAGAAGATGAAATCATCAGCAGGTCAGAGGGAGGACTAGAGGACATCAGTGCATCAGTCAGACCAGGCAAGACCAACCAGCGCGCGCACACACACATACACACACACGCACACAAACAAAACAAGAGGCATTTGGAGTGCATAATATCCAGTCAAGATGCTTGAAGTAGACTGATGACTAAGATGGAAGATGTTTTACTATTTCTCCATGGAAACACACAAATTATGGTCGTTAGATACGACAAGTTGAGCCAAAATACTACAGTGTGGAAAGTCACAGTGGAACTATACCCAAGATAATCGTCAACACGTCCAGCCTGTTAGGTACACGAAGCACCGTCCACTCCACATGAGGTTCCCATGGTGCAAATATGAACTTTCCATCGTTCAGTACTTCTGAGTGGTTTCCAAAACATCATGTTCCCTTCACGAGTATGCAAAACTGTGCATATAATTCCCTTAAAATCAAATCAGCTCTTCGACTTCCTAAAGGCTACTTACGTTATTAAAGTCCAGTCTCTAACGTGCCGACGTCGATTTACTGTTTTCCCAAGAATGTATGTACACACAGAGACAATAATGAACCAATTTCCATAAATCAAGTTGAAAAGTATTTTTTTTGGGCCATCATAGTGTTTCAAGAATTTCAAAACAATCCTTTTATGAAGCAACTGTTCATTTATTGTTTCAGGCACTTTGAGGGAATTGTTTTCTGAAGCAAGTGTTTGATGTATTATTTGAAGCACTTCCAGTGAATCATTGTTTGAATCAGTCGGCTCATTTACCGTTTTTAAGTGTGAAGCAGTTTGTGACACTACTGGATCATTTGCTTTAAAGTTTCAGAAAGTCTTTTTTTCTGCAGTCACACCGCCATCAAGTACGTCTACACCAGGGGTTCCCAAACTTTTCAACCCGCGACCCCCAAAATAACCAGTGTTGGGCAAGTTACTTCAAAACTGTAATGCATTAGTTATTACTTGTTACTGTCATTTCAAAGTAATTAGTTACATTACAATATTACTGTATTTGAAATGTAAGGCATTACACTACTATTGCATTACTTTTAAGTTACTCTCACCAAAATAACTTGAAATATGGATTTGGCATTCTAAATGTGGCTCATTACGCTAAATTAGCTCATTACACATCCAATGGAAGGTGATGTGGTATCTGATTGAGCTCGGCTTAAGGCTAAAAAAAACCAGTAGAATATAATAGCCACATTGATGGCTCATGGTGCAATACAAGGAACAATCGTAGCAAGAACAGACAAAAGGTCAAAGTCGAGTCGCGACTGAACTGGCATGTTTAAATTTGGGTCACGGAGCAAAAAAGGTTGAGAACCACT
>OMMV01003123.1:1373-17638 GCA_900302635.1 Chatrabus melanurus
TTCCCCCCCCCCCCCCCTCACATATTTTCAGATCATAAAATTTCAA
Organism: Chatrabus melanurus; assembly: GCA_900302635.1. Classification (NCBI taxonomy): domain Eukaryota; kingdom Metazoa; phylum Chordata; class Actinopteri; order Batrachoidiformes; family Batrachoididae; genus Chatrabus; species Chatrabus melanurus. The sequence continues at coordinate 1,420 of OMMV01003123.1, forward strand.
GTGGTGCTGAGTGTTAACATTAGATAGATTAACAGACAGACAGAATTGGTGAAATGCGACGTTATCAGCCACAAGGTTTATTTACATGAAAGATACAAACTATAGGAAGGATTAATAATATATACACATTGTGGTTCAGGCATGAAGAGGCTTTGTCCTCTCATAGAGTCACTGCAGCTAGCTACCACTACGTGGCGCTGTTGCTCTTGTTAAATTTACCCAAAAACCAAAAGTTGGCCAGCTTTCTCCTCATCACTCTCTTCACAACCAAGGTTGCCACATGGAAGAGAGAGAGTTCACAGGTGGTGGCCCCTGCCATGGTGCATTGTGGGAAGGAGACCTCAGCGTAGGGAGGGGAAAAGCAGGGGGGCCAGGGAGAAGGATTGTAGGTGAGAAACTGACAGGAGTGGTAAGTGAGTGTGAAAGCGTGGAGAAGGTGGTGCTGGAAGACAGAGGTGAGAGTTTCGGGGGGAAGGAGAAGTGGCAGGCAAATGACGGGAAAGCGGGAGGAGTGGTGTACAGCGGAGGAGAGAGGTATGGAGAAAGAGGAGGAGAGAGACAGCAGCATGGAGTGGAGCAGTGAGATGGGGAATGGCGAGACAGAAACTCTTCTTTGCCTTCAGAAATGCAAATGACTCCCACAGATGCTGTGTCGGGCCTTTTGGCTGATTCAGGATCAGTAAATCTGTGACCTAAGTCAGAGATGGAGAAGGAGGAGCAGTGTCCTGATTTTCTATCGTTTGCCTGCTGGATCTGGTGATGTCTCAGTCCCTGAATCAGTGCCTGTGCCGATGTAACTGTGTGCACGTAGCTGTTCAGCTGGGCCGTGCACTGCGGAAAGCCAGCGTTCTCAGCGGTGGCGAGAGCGCTGGGCTCTGAGTGATGAAGCTTCACCACAGGAGTGTGAGGCACCATCTGAGCAGAATGTCTGCTGGTAGAGTCTGCAACAGCCAAAAACACATGAATCAGCAGAGAGAGGGGAATATACTGATTCACTGTTGCAGAACATAGCTTTTTATTAAAGGGTTCATATTGTGCAAAATCTGCTTTTAATCTGCCTTTATGGGTAAATATTGTTAGAATTTCATATTAAACATCCCCAAACTCCCACAATTATATGACTATGTGTGAAAAAGTCTCCTGCTATATGCAAAATTTGGGCCTGAAACAGTTTGTTTTAGAGTTACGTGACATATGTCACAAAATTCTATATCTGATTCCCTACATGTGCTGTTCAATGCACCCGCATGATGCGTAGAGGCTGGTTTTTACCTCTCTGCTGCTTCACTTCTGTGCAGCCTCTGGCTGACAGAGAATAGAATTATGGGTAATCAGTCATCTCTAATGCACATCAAAAAAAAAAAAAATCTGACGGGTTGAATTTACTGCTCCGGTCAGGTGACATGGTTGAACTTCAAGGAAACGATGAAGATGAAAGGCATCAGAAGGGTGATACATACCAGGTGCGTGCACATAACAAATGCGTTATTAGAACTATAGTGACATCATCATGACATCGCTTATATCACAAGCTATCCTAGAAAATGTGTTTTTGGATGTCATTTCGTCACGTCTTTGTGATGTTATAAAATCACTCATGTAATTTGATTACACAGGAATTGCTGTTTTACATTGTCTCTCTAGCCCGACTGGTCGTGACTGAATTCGTCACGACCGTGACCACTGACCGATTTGCCTCAAATGTTAATCATCTGGAGACACTCGCCCAAGGACTATTCCTACCACGTTTGGTGAAAATCCGCTCACCTGTTTATGAGTTACTTTATACATAGGCACAAACACATGAACGATTACAATAACTACCGGGGGCTCGCAGGGTAAACATGGAGGAGCTTTATGTTTGCATACACACAGGAAACTTTCGCAGTTTTTTTTTTCTTTTAGAATATATGATACTGTTAAAAAAGACTATGTTTTAACTTAAAAAAGTTAGTGTTGGGGCTCCCTTAAAATTTTAGGTTTAGTTAACTTTTAAAAAATGACTCAAACCAACACAGTATCAGGTCTTGTTGTAACCCTAACCATTCATGGTTTTGAACTATGTACTTTCTTGGTGCAAGGCAGGTGCACTAGCAGTGTGCCATGGTGCTGATATGTTACCAAAACAATATTGTGTAGATAACGAAACTTATCTTTGCTATCTTTAAGATGACGGTGGCGCACTGGTAATGCACCCACTGTACAACAAGAAACTCCGCAGTCCAGTGAAAAAAGAGAATTTTTGGACAAACTTAAAGTGATTCAATTGGTAACGCTCAGTTAGGTTGATTCAACTTAACAAGTAATGCTTATGCCACCTTTAATTTCGACAAACCTAATTCATTGGAGTGCTTTAGGATTTGTCTTTTGTGTTCTAAGCCACCTGTGCATCTGTTTTTTCATGCTGTGAAGTAGATTTCTTTTCTGAAATATGTGTCGCTAAGCACAAATACACAAATCAATCACTTGTGACTATGACATGAAAAGACGTGATACTGTGTTGAAATGGTCGACGTCTCTTTGCAAGTTCAGTAAACTTAATATTTTAAGACAGCCTGAACACTAACTTTTTAAAGTTAAAATAAAGAGTTCTTTTTATTATTGTGTATCTGGCAGGGAGAGCTACCACACTATGCTCGGCTGACAGGGTGAAAACGGTTTATAGTCTCAGTTTCTTCTACGAGGTTTTCTGGAACTCTATGTAACACTGCCTCCAGTGGTGATGTACACCTGTAACGCTGAACAGCCACACAACCACCAACCAGGCTGGGCCAAAATAAACAAGATGTCTATTTTATGCAAATGCTGAGCAATGCAGCATGGTGACCGCCAGTCTGAGTGAAGGCAGACGTGACGGCAACGTGATGTACGTTGGTTGGCTCAACTTGAAAAAAATGATCCAATATGGCGGAATATGCTCCCAGACAGCTGTAGTTCTGTATAAATCTAATATGTTTTCCATTTTTTTTCAATGTATCATAAAGATGAGGATAAAGATGCTAAATTAGCAGTTATTCGGGTCACACAATCCTTTGTGTTTCTTGTTCCTTCTATCTGTGCATGCATAGAACAAGTAAAAAGGTTTTTTTGTTTTTTTATAAAACTAGTCATATTGAAATACTGTTAGCAAACAAGTCTCTGAGTGATCTACTCACCTTTAAGGAACAAATGAATGAGAGTGAATGGGGCAGCTGACCTGGGAGTTACAAAAATCCACCGGACACACAAAATAGCAATTACTCAGTTTGTAATACTCTGTATGTTAGTGGTACAAATTATCTGAGCAAATGTGCCCAGCTAGGTGTGTGTTTTTCAATTATACTAGAATATATCTCTGTGTTTCAGTCATTGAAAGTCAGGTTGCTATATAGTCACTGTTGAAATGTGATAATATCACTATAATATATATGCAATCATAAAGGCAGCAGTTATCTTTCCGGCTGCTGGAACAATAATCGTCAGTCTATATTTCAGGCTGCTGTCATGTGACCACATTTAAAGTGGTCATGTGATCAATTACTTTTTCACATCTGATGGAAAAATATAACCATTATATAAGATAAAATAACCCTACCCTAACCTAAAAGACTGAAAAACTGCACCAACAACAACACTGTGTGACACCATTGCCAGCAGAAGTCAGACTTGAAGTCACGTGATCACAACTTCCAGCTGGTAATATTTCTGGCGCTGGAACAATAGACTGAGTGTAATTGTTCCGGCGCGCCTCACAGACAGCCACTCCGAATGATAAAATGTAAGAACAAATTAATAACTACACTATGCAATTTAAAGGTTTGAAAAATGTGATTGGAGTTCAATTAGAGTTCTACTATAGATGCCACATTAATACAGACATACTCTGCAAATGGTGGGGAAATAGATTTCACTGATATGAAGCAACTGACAGAAGTGGGTGGAGCACTCAGAGGCTTGACTGCTAACAATGCCTTAATATGACCAATGTAAAAAAAAAAAGAAGTGAACTTCTCTTTTAACCATTCGAGAATTTAATTTTGTTCTTTGTTTATTTAGGATGCATCACTCTGTATTTATGGAATATTATTCAATCATTTTCTATACCTGCTTGTTCCAATTAAAGGTCACGGGGGACTGGAGCCTATCCCAGCGGACATTGGGCGAGAGCCGGGGTTCAGCCTGGACAGGCCGCCAGTCCATCACAGGGCCACATATAGACAGACAAACATTCACACTCTCACTCACACCTACGGTCAATTTAGAGTCACCAATTCACCTAACCTGCATGTCTTTGGAAGTGGGAGGAAGGCGGAGCATTATAGAATATTATTAGCTGCAAATTTCCACATCTGTTTTAAAGACAGCCTGCAGAGAAGGTGCATAATATGACCCCTTTAAGGATGTTCAAAGTAATGATCACTGGACCAACCACTGCTCAAATTCCTCTCATCTGTCCACTTTTGAAGATATTCCACAGCTAAATCCAGAATCTCTGCTTTCTCGAGTTTGGGATTCTGCAGTCTCTGCGGGTGATTGTTGAAACATGGGAGAAATACATTTCTTTACTGTAAAGTGATGATTTCTGCAGATAACCGTGACTACTGTGTGATGCATTTTTGACATGACTCACTGGATCTGATGTATAGTCCAACAACAAAGTTCTGAGTTCAGCCAGACTTTGGTTGATTCGATCTCGTCTCTTCTTTTCCACAGCTGGTTTCATAATCTAAGAAAGAGAAAAAGTTACAGCCTAATTCAACATGTTGTCGCAGCTATGACGGTGTTACAGCTACTGTACACATTCAATTGTCTCTTTAGCAATAAGCATCCCGCATAGGCCGATTAAACTTTGAAAGAAGGAACACTTCTTACCTTTTTTCTGCCCTTAGCGTCATCGAGCAAATGATTCTGCAGTTTTCTGGTCATGTTGAAATCGACTGAACTCGTGAACTGCGACTTCAAATGCTGCAGCCGCTTATAAATACGCCTCGTGCTGCCTCTGATTGGCTGAGGAGTGTGAGTGACGTCACCTAAACCAAAACAGTCGCAAGCAGCTTCATTCCAAACGCCTAAAGATTATATTAAATTAATGTTAAATCTACATTTATTACAAATAGATAGTGTTTTGCATCAGACAATAAACAATAAACTTACAACAAACAAACAATAAACTTTTTTTTATTTTTAATCAAACAAGGACGAATTAAGTTGTTATTAAAGGAAGAACTAATTAAATGAACTGAACCTAAAAGTTAACTTTCAGGATTCTGACTGAACCGGAGTAAAATTTTAATGAGGGCCACTCATGCAAAGGTTTGTGCACCCATGAGCAAAATGTTATTTATATATATATATATATATATATATATACATATAGACATATACATACACACACAGTGCCTTGTAAAAGTATTCACCACCTTGGGCTTTTACACATTTTAATTTCTTTATGCCATTTTGAAAAAAAAATCAGGCTTCTCTATATTAAAATTTCTAAAATTATGGATAGAGATGGATACACGAACATTTCCAAGTTAGTGAATATGTCTGACTTTATTCACATCAATTATGAAGAAGAAATGCAAACAGTATGGTACTCTATGGTAAATCTGTCTGGAGTAGGGAGTTCTCTATGATATTTTTACTTAATTTATATCAAGTTGTAGAAATGTGTTTTCAGGTTGAGTTCAAAGAGGATAAGTTTAGAAATTTTAATACAGAGAAGCCTTTTTTTTTCAAAATGCTGTAAAGAAATTAAAATGTGTAAAAGCCCAAAGGGGTGAATACTTTGGCAAGGCACTGCATAGCATAGATAGATAGATAGATAGATAGATAGATAGATAGATAGATAGAAAAAATAAAATACAAAAGTCTGATTTCTTAATACACAAAACAGTTGTTGCTCTCTAAACTGAGCATGTTTGTTTATTTGTTTTAACTGTGCCATACTCTTTCGGTTTCTTATTGATCTGCTGTACAAATGATAATTTAGTTGTGTTACATTAAAGGGTATGCATACTTTTTGCAATCATCATTTTGTGTTTTATATAGCTTTTTTATTTAATATACATTATAATGTAGAAATTTTTGTCACTTTGACTTGAAAGAACATTATTTTTGAAACATTTTTACAAACAAGTTTTTATTTTATTGTATTTTATTTTCATATCACACAAAAAATGCCCATGGGTGCCTACATTTTAAGATCACTAAAATGGAAAATCAACAGAGCCTGGTGACTACTGTTTGAGCAGATTGTCAACATCTATTTTTCCATTTTGTACAAAGATTACTTCCTATGAAGTTGTAGTGGGCATTGTGTGAACCTGCAGACGCTGTGAATTCTCTTTTGGTCAAACGGTCGTTTCTAACTGCTATTTGTCGGTTAAGTGAGACCATGGGAACCGTTTTTTTCTCGTGGGAACACGAATGAAGTGACAAAGTGAGCGACTTTATGATGTGTCACATCCACACTTTGCATATAGTGATTAAAAACAACAACAAAAGAGAAGGTGCATGAGTGATGCAAAAAAAAAAAAAAAAAAAGATCCACGCACTGAAAGTGACTTTTACATATCAAATAAAAAAAGACGTTCATTTCAAATTAAAGGAATGAAAGAGTTTTCCACCGTGATGATAAAAATGGGAAAACAAATGGGAGCAGGTCTGTCTGGCTGCTGATGTGCCGAAGTGTGATCACACGTGAGTGTTAAGTGTGCACGACTTCACACGAGCTCTGTGTCCAAATTCCAGCAGGGGATTAAACAAACGTTTAAGTCCGTTTGTTTCTACTCTTTGTCAGTGCGCATGATGCGCACGACCAGTGTGCACGTCACAATGAACCGGTCCGTGTCCGCGCACCGAAGCCTTCACTTTGACTCGCTATTCCATCAGGATCAAAAGAAGACTTATTTATGGGTGGGCTCCACGTGGCTGTGAACCCACGCACACACGCTGCCGTGGTACACTTTAAACATGTGCCCCTAACCCAAAACATAAGAGACGCTTCCACAGAGCAGCACAGTCTAATAAATTATCACATAAAATGCAAAATATAAAACAACATCCACCCAAAAAACATTTAACTATGAAATTAAAATGATCAAATTTACAAGGTCAAGTGAATAAATGAATACATAAATATGCAATACTTTGGAAAAAAATAAAACCTTCTAAATATGTGTTATTTAGAGATAAATACAAATAAGTAAAATATGCCTCATAAACCTTGTACCTGTGTGGAGTCAGCAACAAAAAAAAAATGTAACCTTGCAAAAATGTTCTCACAACTGGTCATCACAAAGACACACACCATTTTAGACAGCGGTTTTAAGAAGTAAATGTTTCGCTTTATAAAGCAGCAACATCAATCATTGTCAGTTTACAGTTTGTTGTGCTTTTCCCATATATATATACAGTACTGTGCAACAGTTTTAGACACCCCCTTTTTTAAAATTAAAACAAACAAATGCCCCCAGGCATCATCGTCAACAGAAAATCATGTGAAATCCCCACCCCCTAAAAATGTAACATAAATAAAATATGAGATTATTTCGTTTTCTTTTTCATTAAAGTAACCAATCAATTACTAAACCTCATTTTAAAAAGAAGCAAAAACACAAACAAATATTGATTTACTTGTGGCTGTACTGCCTAGTACTTGACAACACAAAGACAGTTGCTGATGATCAATCAATAATATTTTTTTAAAAACCTGATTTAAGACAGCCTTATTTTCTTATAAATTTGAAGAGACACCCTCAAACAAATTATGTCATTTTATCACCTAAAAGAAATTATTAATTATTTTTAAAGGTGAGATGTAGTCAGACATTTTACATATTTATTCATAAATATAAACTAACAACCTCTCTTTTTTTTAAAGAAAAATTTAGACACATTTATTATTATTATTATCATCATCATCATCGCGTCTTAATGGTTCTAATTTGTTTTTATTTACGAGCTGTTCTGTTATTTTAATTATTGTGTTTTAAAGTTTTCTGTGTTTTTATTGTTCTTGAAGTTGTGCAGCACTTTGTATGCATGTTGTGAAAGTCGTATATAAATAATACAATTATTATTATTATTATAACAAACTCTTGATTTAATCCTGTGAATTTATGTCAAACTGTTGCTTCAAAATTGGTACACCTTTAACAAGTGATTAATTGGGAAGTCCCAATAAGACACTAGGTAATCCACAATAAGCAATATTAATTTCCACAACTGATACAAAATTACAACGTGCAAATCCATAAACGTTCTTTTTCTACGTCTAAAGTGATTTCCCCCCCTCGACTAATCTGTTTTCTCTAATCCCTCTGTATTTGGCTGTAAAAACGGAAGTATCGTTGACTCTGAAAAGACACTTAATCTGTTCAAGACAGCAGTGATCCCATCATCCCATCCTTTAATCTGTAAAGAGGATCAGAACATCAAGACAGGATGAAACCGAAACACGTCAATTTTCTACTTATCTATCTACTTATCTATCTATCTATCTATCTATGTAATAATAGTGCAGTAACTGCTGACTCTAGTGCTAAAAAACACCATAAATGTTTCACAAAACACCATTATAATACAAGTGAAGGAAATAAAACTAAAGTCCATTTACAGCAGGAAAATAATAATAATAATAATAATAATAATAATATAACTAACAAGTAAGGCGCTATTTCGAAAAGTAAGTAATTAAAAATTATTACATATCTTAAAAATGTTCACTTTCATGTCAAAATTTAAAGTTTTTTAAAGCAATATTTCACACTGGTCAACAGTACTGTGTAAAAATTTTAGGCATAAATTTGATTGTAATCCAAACATTCCTATTCAAGCAAAAATCAAATGTGAGATTTATTTATTTATTTATTTGGCTACTTGTGAAGTTACAGGCCTCATTACAAAATAAATAAATAGGCTAAATAAATATGATAGGCTAAATAAATTTGATTGCTTTGTGCCTGATACATCACAACACAAAGAGTTGCTGATCATCATTCAATATTAAAATTATTGCAAAAACCTGAGCAAATACACTAATTTTATTTCAAATTTGAGGAAACCACAAAAAGAAATTGTGTAGTTTTACCACTTCCAAATATATTCTCTATATTTAAATGTGAAAAGTGGTCACACATTTTTCAAAATGATATTTATTGAATAAATATCATTTTTGAAAAAATGTGTGAATACATTTTATTTATAAATTTACAGTTTTAGGTACATTAAATATGCCTAAAATGTTAAAAGCAGTAATGAAAGTCAAACTTTTTATTATTTTGAATTATTTTGAGGAATTTTTAAAACCTGTCCGCACATTTTCTTTCACCGACATGTCCATTTGATTTGTGATTTTTTTTAAATTTTTATAATAACTATAAATAATAACTTACTCAACTAGTTGCCATTTTTGTTAACACGTTTTGTGTAGAAACACAATAAAAAGCATTGTTTTGACCGGGTTTATTTTTAACAGAAATTATTCCACAAATCAAAAAAATGAAGAAAACCAGATGTTTTATGTTTTATTTTATTACTTTCTTTTTAGCGCATTTTATTTTATGATATTTTATTCAATAAATCCTACAGGAGGATAGATTTCTGTCCACCAAATTAGATGATTTCTGTGAATTTATAAGATTGACGTGTCCGCAGGCCGCGCGCCTGTTGAATGGGAGGCGTGGCCGTAAGGGGCGTGGCTGTCTACAGTGAAACCAACATATAAGCGTGTCCGTTTTCTTTTACAGCGAATTTACGGTCAGTTTGAAACATGAAATCTTTGACCACACCAGAGCCTCCCAAACAAAGGAGCGCGAGGAGGGTAAGACACCGAATTCTTCTGAGATCAACTTTGGGGAGAAATGAAAGCACTGTTTAGAAACCTTTACCGATCGATGTCTCCTAAAATACTGTTCTCGTTGAATCAGGTTTCGAAACCTGTCATGGAGAAGCGCAGACGGGACCGGATTAACCGCAGTCTGGAGGCCTTACGGCTCCTGATGTTGGAGAACACTCACGACGAGGTGAGAGCTTCAGGTTTTGGTCCTGATCATCAACCAGCGTGAGTCCGGTGACTGAACTCTTTGTGCTTGGTCCTTTTCAGAAGCTGAAGAACCCCAAAGTGGAGAAAGCAGAGATCCTGGAGAGTGTGGTGCAGTTCCTAAAGGCGGAGAAGGAGGTGCAGAACCGCCACCAGCAGAGACCGACCGCCGGCCTGCAGCCCGACGACCAGGACGGGATGACGTCATGTCTGATGAGGGTCCGCCGCTTCATCAGTCAGAACCAGGGTCCGGAGGGGCTCGGCGGAGGTCAGCCGGCAGTGGTGCACACCCACAGGGCGCAGCACCTTCCCCAAGCTCACCCCCTCCACGTGGCGTCTGGGCCTGAGGTCACCCTACAGAGGACGGGGCTCCACGGTGACACCAGGACGTACGTCTCCGACCCGGTCTGGAGGCCCTGGCCTCAGTAAGGACCCTGGTGTCAGAAACTCACAGACTGTAAATATGTATGTTGTTGTACAGCGAACACTCCATAGTTTACAGCGGGTTTTTTTTTCATTAAATCATAGCCTAAAATGTTTTTCTTTGAGATTTGACTTGTTTTTAACATTTGGGCTTGAACAGTTTTGCACACACCGTTTTTCATATTTTATTTTATTTATTTTTGGGGGAGATAATTGTGCAATATTTTTGAAATGGGAGTTTTCATATATTCTGCATGTATTATCTTGAGTGAAATTCATTTACAATAAAGTTCCTACAGCACAGCCACTTTTTTAACCATTAGGGCTTAAATCAGTTTTTTGTACACAAACACACGTTTTTGATTTTTTTTTTGAAGTGGAATGTTTTTTGTTGTTGTTGTTGTTGTTGTTTTTTAATCATAGCCTAAAATGTTTCTCTTTGAGATTTGATTTTGTTTTAACATTTCGGCTGGAACAGTTTTGCACACACCGTTTTGCATTTTTATCTCTTTTTTTAATGGTGGAGAGGAGATAATTATGCAAAATTTTTGAAATGGAAGTATCCATAAATTCTACATGTATTATCCTGAGTAAAATTCCTTTACGATATAGTTCCTACACTCAGCCTGGTGCGTACAAACACGTTTTTGATTTTTTGATTTTTTTTCTCTCTCTCTTTTTTTTTGCGGCGGGGGAGGGGTGTGGCTAAATGCGCAATATTTTTATATTTGTTTTAGTGGACGTGTCCATAAATTCTGCATGCATTATCCTGAATAAAATCCCGTTACCTTTTTGTTCCAGCAGCACATCAACGGGGTATTTTTTCCTCTCCTCCAATAAAGGATACGTGTGTCTATGCAGCTGCAGTTTACATTTGTAAGTGTGCGCGCTTCATTTGCAATAAACGTACAGTTTCCTGATCAATCAGTAGCTGCATTGGCCTCTTTGCTGCGTGAACAGCTCGTGCTTGAAGCTTCTTTCCAGGAAAAAAAGAGGAAACAGCGGACAATTAACACATACTTTGTCCTGCAGCCTGGACATTTATGGCACATTCAGTGTGCATTGAAATGGTGATAGTGGGGACAGTGTCTGTTGGGTTTTAAGTGTGGGTTTTCAGATGGAGAAAAGAACACGAGAGCCGACCATTAAGACGCAGGCAGACTCTTTTAATCCCGTAAAGCATGTGCAGAGTGTGCTGGAGTTACCTCTGCATTCAAAGTGCACTGATGGTTTGATTCCTCCTGATTTATTCAAATCACTATCCAGCCTCTTTTATACAAACTGTGATGGAAAAAGTTGTGCATTTGTTGCAGGAATTAGGGGAAACCTGGTAAAAAATAAAGATGTTGTGTTCGAAACCGATTTCTATGCAGCAGTTTTTGCAAAGAGCAGCTGGAGTAACTTTAAAAGGATAACTTTAGGAAGGAAGGAATGAGAGTGAAGCAGGCAGCCATTGTGTTACAAAATCTAAAAGGCTGAAAAATAATGCTGGCAAACTACTATTTAATCTTCAGTACGTTAGTGGTACATAACATCTTAAATTGGCCAGGTGGGTGTATTTTTTTTTCCTAATGCAATAGTTTTGGGCGGTGATGGTCTAGAGGTTGAAGCAGTGGGCTTGTGACCAAAGGATCCTCGGTTCAAACCCCTGTCAGACTGGAAAATCACTAAGGGCCCTTGGGCAAGGTCCTTAATCCCCAAGTTGCTCCCGATGTGCAGTCGAGCGCCTTGCATGGCAGCACCCTGACATCGGGGTGTGAGTGTGTGCGTGAACGGGTGAATGTGAGGCATCATTGTAATGCGCTGTGAGCGTCTGCTTCAGATGGAAAAGGGCTATATAAATGCAGTCCATTTATCAACCCCGTTAGCGTCACTCAGGTTCTTTATCGCTGAATAACATATTAATAATAAGTGTCCAGTACAACAAACAAAAGCATAACACTAAAAAATCAGGCAATATAAATGATACAGGGACAATACAATACCTTGGGAGTTTTTCTGGCAAGTCAGCAAAGGCGGACCTTACATTTTTGTACTGATAGCCAAACCAGCTAGTAAGATCAAATATGTTCCTTCTAGCTTGGCTAGCAGGAATTTGCTCAGTTCTAACTGGTGTTGCTGGCAGGATTGGAACCAAGCAACATATCTTTGTGGCTCCAGTGGGATTTGGACCCAGATTTCTCACACTTGAGACCAATGTCCTACAATGTTAGCCAAAGGGGCATCCCTGCCAGGTGCGCTAGTAGAAACATATTTCAATGTGTTTATGGAACAACAAAGACGGGAATTGATTCATCAGACTTTTACAGGATGAGTGCCACCAGTAGGTAAATAGAAGTAAGTAGAACAGCGCTCCGAAGTGTGACGTCACGTATCCATGACAACGCTTGAGCTGGTTCTACACCATCTTTTCAAAATGGCCGTTTTGTGTTTTGAAGACCATTCTGAGTGCAACGTGAGGACTTTTTCCATCCTCATGTACAGCGGTGATGGATTAAACAAATAAGGCGAGTCATTTATATATTTCATGTATCCATCATCAGTTTAGCGATAGAACAGCAACTTAGTTCGCACCTGGAGCGCTTGCAAACGGCATCGCTATTCACAAAGCTTCCTACACCGGGCTTATGCTGGTGATTTTATGGCATAGCTGTGCCTGTGGCCGCTTTTACCACCCAATCGGTCTACTTGCTTATCATGTACAAGTTAGCGAAGGTTGATATAAATATAGAAATATTTAAATCAATAACATTGTGAAAAATGATACGACGTGCCAGCGATACAAAACATTCACGCGCTAGCTCGCACAATTCCTCACAGTCACCTGGAAAATAATTACAACTTACCACAGGATCAGATTTGTCACGATTTTCCCATCACTGTTTGGCTAATCAGAAAATAGGACACTAATGAGGCTATTGTGACGGCATTCATTTTCCCACCTAACGTGTTTGTTTAGAACCAGCGAAGCAGTTGTCAAGATGCTGTGACGTAATCGCTTTGGAGCTCTGTAGAGGCCCTGAGGACCATTGGTGCCGGTGCTTATCCACAGATACCGTAGCGTGAAGCAGATGAGTGTCTATGACTCCCTCTGGACGGGACACCAGTCCGAAGCAGGTTACTTCCCCAGCCAAGGCACCCATTTGTAGCTGGGTGAACAGGGACAATGCAGATGAAGTGTTTTGTCCAAGGACACAAACAGTAATAAAACCAAGTCTACGCATTGATAGTCCAACTCCTTTCTCCCTACAAAAATCATCAGTGATACACATTTTAAGGAATCTTAAAATGCAAGATCACTCTGTGCAATTTTCAGGTTTGGAAAAACGGGGTTTAAGTTCACTGTGAGCTCCACTGCAAGTGCCCCAATAATTCGTGGAAAAAAGGAATTCTCTCATATGAGACACACAGGGGGGGAAAAGGAGAATCAAATTTACTAAAAAAGGTTTGGTAACAATTTCCACACAGAAATTCTGAGTCAATTTCAGGGGTATATTCTCTCATTTTTGTCAATAAATGTTTCATGTCATTCATAAATTCTACTTCAAAATTGTGCCAGATAGGGGCAGCTCTTGATATAGGTGGTTGCCTAGGGTGGAAAAAACACACACACATTATTCTTGATCTAATAAAACAGACAACATACCCTTTTTACACTGTTCTGTTACATCACTTAAGTGAACTACATTTCTGTTGCAGAGTATTTGTTGTTTGCAGAAAAGCAGTAATGCAAACCGTTGCTTTTCCAATTTTGTGCATTGAACGAGTGGAGTTCAAGAATGACATCATTTTGAGTTTGAACTTCACATTTATGAGACATTTTGAATGCAACATAACCATACAACCGTGGGAAGATGTACTATGTCACTGATTCATGGATTGCTTAGGAGGGACACTAATTGCAGTGATGTTTGTGTTTGTCCAAACAGTGGACATGTTATTTTACAAAAAGCTTTTCCCAGCTAATTTTGCAGAGAAATTATAGTTCGGGATTTAAACCGCTGTTGTTTTCCTTTTCTCAAAAATGACACAGGGGTCAAGTTTTTTTTCAGGAGTGTAATTTCTTGATTCAAATTATTAATGTTAACGTAAAAAGCTTTTTGTACAAACTTGTACAGTATTTGCACAAACACTAACATACATACATTTGTGTCTGTAACACTACTGAATCAGGAACCTAAAATCATCTTAGAAGAGAAGATGGGGCAGTTGGGTTTTCGCTGACAGTTTATCATGGAATGCCAAGGCCAGAAAAGTCCTTGGAGAGGCTTCCTTCAGCCATGACATGTTCAGCTGCAGTGTAATTAGCAGAATGGGAAGCATCCAGTTTAACTTGAGATTGCTATTGAATAGAATTCAAATTTAACTCTGATACTGACAGTCAAGTCAAGTCTGGGAGCATGCGCTGGTGGCGTGCTTCACCACATCCATGACACCACGGAACCGCCTTGGGTCCTGGATGGCAACCATGCAAGCCAACAACTGGTCCATCCCCACATCTCTAAAATAACCATCTGTCTGCTGCAGCCAGGTGAAGCGTGCAGTCCCCTTGGCCTTCTGCAGCCACCGGAGTCCTCAACACTCAGGCACCTATGCACTGGATCATGCACAAAGAAACGCGCCACATGGCCAAAATGTCAAAGCTGACGCTCCCTCACAATGCAAGTGATACTCTCCATTTTAGTCTCCCTAAGTAACAGCTCGTTAACACAAAGTCATTCCAGCAGTACCCAAGGATCCTCCGAAGAGACCTAGTACCAAAGACATCCAGTTGTCGCCTTAGGTCACTGGTTAGTGCCCAAGTCTCGCAACCATACAGTAAGACAGGTAGCAGCAGTACCCTAAAGACTTGGACATTCGTTCTCATCACCAAACACCTCTGTCCAGCAACCTCATGACTCCATAAGCTCTTCCCATGCCTCTCTCAATCTCAAAGGCTGAGGACCCAGAGACATGAATGTCACTGCCGAGATAAGTGAATGTCTCTAAAAGTTCAACACTTTCACCACAAAGATACACTTCTGATGGCCGAGTCCAGGAAGTCATTGAAAACCTGGACATTGGCAGTGCTATTCAAAAAATAAAGTTTGTCCCAAAAACCTGACCTTTTTTTCCTATAAATTGTGCAGCTCCTTTTGCACACCCATGAAAACTCCATGAACATGTTAACAGTAGTGCCTCACTCTAACCCTGATTGGTGGAACAGGTGCTGTTACAAGTGGCCTACAGTTACAACAGTCCCCTGTCTCACCTACACTAAAGCCTCATAGATAAGTTTGAAATTTCAATCCAAATACTCAACAAATTTGTGTAGTATTGATAGAAAATCATTTTGAAACTCTTCTCTCTTTCGCTGTCAAATGAAAAGACATACACTCACTGGCCACTTTATTAGGTACACCTTGCTAGCACCGGGTTGGACCCCCTTTTGCCTTCAGAACTGCCGTAATTCTTCGTGGCATAGATTCAACAAGGTGTTGGAAACATTCCTCGGAGATGTTGGTCCATATTGACATGATAGCATCACGCAGTCGCTGCATATTTGTCGGCTGCACATCCATGATGCGAATCTCCCGTTCCACCACATCCCAAAGGTGCTCTATTGAATTGAGATCTGGTGACTGTGGAGGCCATTGGAGTACAGTGAACTCATTGTCATGTTCAAGAAACCAGTTTGAGATGAGTTGAGCCTGTTGGAAGTAGCCATCAGAAGATGGGTACACTGGGGTCATAAAGGGATGGACATGGTGTGAATTGTAGCCTCAGTTTCCT
>OMMV01003132.1:1768-17599 GCA_900302635.1 Chatrabus melanurus
AGACAATTATTGCAACTGTTTTTGTGCCACTCTCAGGACAATATGAAGCCGCGCCAGAAAAGGCTGACCTCAAATGATCCACTGAAACAGAAGTCGCAGAGGAAGCCACAGAATTGGGCATTTCTGAGGAACAAACAAAAGAAAGTGTCACCTCTAATGGGAAAGTTAGACCGGATATGACAAAGGAAAAAACTGCTTTCTGAAAGTATGTCACCACAACCCCTGAAGGAGAGGAACCTGTAAAAGACAAGAAAAGCTCTTTTAATGAAGACACAATGGATGCCGTGCTAGAGAGCATGTAAGACTCAAAGTCCAAGAAACTCGAAGTTTTTGAATCTGGAGCCACGGAACCTGAAGGCGTGCCACTTACAGAAGCCAGCGAGGATCTTGAACCATGCTTTTAATTTATTGAGGGACCTATAAAAGAGGACATTACTCATGAAGAAATGCTGAGCCATGTTGACAAAGAAACAAACTATGGTTTTATTTTTGAAGATAATGTGGAGAAGACTACCAGCCTACTTGAGCAACAACCAAAAGATGAAGCGGTACAGGTGTCCATAAAGGCAAACAAAGACAAAGTTAGAAAAGAGTGAATCCAAGAAAGTTGTTTCTAGTGATATGACAGGTGTATTTGAGGAGATAACGCCAATAAATCTATACGTCATGCTCCAGATGAGCTTGTCAACCCAATCTCGTGCGTGTTGAGACAGTGGTTGAAAAACCTTTTGATGATGTGAAAAATGTAGATGCGTGTAAAGATTTATTGTTGGATGATGGCTGTCAGTGTTGTCCAATACAAGAAAACACCATGCTTCTCAAGATAATGTTGGATGCTTTTGTTGAAAATATATCAGATGATAATCCACCTGCAGCCCAACACGAGAGCCTTCAAGAACCCGTAGTTGTACCTCATC
Source organism: Chatrabus melanurus (assembly GCA_900302635.1). Classification (NCBI taxonomy): domain Eukaryota; kingdom Metazoa; phylum Chordata; class Actinopteri; order Batrachoidiformes; family Batrachoididae; genus Chatrabus; species Chatrabus melanurus. The sequence goes on from OMMV01003132.1 coordinate 2,686, forward strand.
ATGAGTCACTGGAAGACCATGTCAATCCTCACGGACAAGACTCATCATTTCCAGGGACAGCAGAATACAATGAGACTGTTTTTGAAGTCAGTGCAGAATAAATCGGCATGAAAGAAAATATTGTTGAAGCTGAACGTAACCATGTCCCTTTTGAGGAGATAGAAGCAGATAATGTTGCTGAATGGTGCAAGAATCGTTCACTTTGGGTGAAAAGTATCAAACTTGGCACACATACAGAGTTTTACCCACTGAATTAATCTAGTCTTGGGGCCAATTGATTTTCGTCCATTTTTTCCAATATGGCTGCCATTTTCAAAATTGATTTGTTTTCCGACAATTTGGATAAGTCTTAAAAATCAATCAACATTGACTCCAACACGATAATATACATATAGCTGGGCATGAAACATTAACAATTAGAAGAAATGAATGATTTAAACCAGCAAGAATGTGGTATTTTCCTCATTGAATTTGGTCGCCATCTTGGATAGAAATTGGATTGGCCCCTAGGCCAGATTTAAAGAGCCCATGAAGAGCTACATATGTGCCAATTTTGGTGCTTTTCGCCTAAAATGAACAATAGGCTTGATATTCTGCACCATTCTGTAACACTAAGAGATCATCACAGAGGGAAAGACTCAGAGAGGACAGAGGACGCACCTCGGTGCGACTTATGTTGTGGTTTGGCGCTGTATAAATAAATTGAACTGAACTGAATCAAGTGCCGAATTAACAGATTCTAGTTCTGATATCACAAAGTACAGAAGCAGAGCTCAGTCACAGGAGCAGAATTTTTTTTTGTTGGTTTGTCGACAGCATGTAGGCCAATACTGATGTTACCGAGAAACAGTGTGTTCAAAGCAGAACTTCAGCATCCATGTCTTTAAACGTATGATGTATTAATTGTGAATGATTTGAAAAATGATGCTGTTTTAATGCTGTAAAATCTCTTTTATAACATCCTGTAGTGTCCACATGAAGCTGAAATTGTATTGTAACATTTTCCAATGAAATTAAATCTCAAAATGCGGATTTTATTGACTTGAAAATTGCATCTTCACTCAATGTTTTCAATAGGTTTAGTGCCCAATAGTAGAAAAAAGTAACCTTTGGTTGTTTTCATCAGGGACGGTGGGGTGGCTTCAAATAGAGCATGAAATATAAAGAAGCAATTAAATTGGATTTCCAACTTTGTTTATTTTAATTTGGCCAAAGCAAACACTCAATACTGAAACTGAAGCAAAACTTTAACAGGATTTTTAAAAAAAGTTAAGATCTGAGTTTTTTTTTTAAAGAATACTCACTGTCAGTACACAGAAAGGTATTTGAGTTTCCTGACATTTTTCAGGACATAACTCTCAGACATTGTTGAATATCAATGAGTGAGGGGTGGGACAAACGCACTAATAAAAGGGCGATTGTTGACAATGTCCTGAGTGGGCAGAGGCATGGCTGGAATTGCACTCCCATCTCAATGCTGCGATTAAGACACTCACTGCTTCAGCCGTATTGTACTAACTTATCCTCAAAGGCTAATTCTTTGTGATGCTGTGCAGGAAACAGCTAACCTAAAGCAGGAATCACAATCTTTGCCGGAGCCAGAAAGTCAAGATCCTGAGCCAAAAGAAGAGCAAGCTCCTGACGCTGATAAAGGAAACAGTGAAGTTGTGGAAAGCCAAGAGGACGGCGTTGAAGAAGAGAATCCAGTTATGAACTTCTTCAAAACACTAGTAAGTGCACAATTAGGATTAAAGAAAGCAAAGGTGGTTAAGAACTATTTGACATTTATTATTCTTAATATTTAGCATTTTTTTTCTCTGCCAAAATATGTCATTACTGCTTGGCTATATATAGATATATCTATATATGTATATTCCAAAGCAAATCCACTTTTTGGTGGTTTTACTCTTTATTCACACGGCTGCTGAAATAATAAAATGTAAACAAAACAAATCTGTGTTTTAATCAATGCTTAAAGCTTTAATATAGCCAAGAGGTTTTGTTTAAATTAAATTGGTCTATTTGAGAATGTTTTTCTTATATTCAGAGCCTTTAGAAAATTGAGTTATTTGGCAGTAAATGTAACATGACAAAATCTGCCACGGTGACGGTGCCTTATGGAAAACCTCCAACAAGCAGCCATTGTCTTTCCGTCTTCATCGTGCTGTCTCTTGGATTCATGCCTTTTTAAAGAGTTTACCATTGCCCTTGCTCCATGCTAATCAAGTCTTTGAACATGCGGGAATGTGGTGGCCTATTGTTCAGCCCATAGTGTGAGCTCACAAGGGAGGCCTGTGCGGTTGGAAGTTGAGATTTGTGAAGATAGAGCGAGGGCAGGCCTACGCCATCTCCGGAGCACAATAGCTGTCACAATGACAGCGCATGTACTGTATGTGCTCTGTCAGGGGCCTCAGTGTGGACCCTGTGTGCCAGTCAGCTCATCTTAAAGGCCAATGTGTGCAGTCATGAAAGGCTTCTGTTTTGGCTTTTAAAATTTTTTTTATTTTATGTTAACCACTTACTTATATTGCAGTTTGTTTGCCAAATATCACCCTCCACAATACTTTTGCATTTATATTTGTCGTGTGGCACGTATTGATTGAGTAAAAACAGTTATCTTTCTTTCCGTTGTGCACAGGTGACTCCCACTAAAACACCCAAAAAGGAAACAGCTGCTGGTGATGCCACGAAGGATCAGGTGAACAGACTTGCACGATGCAAAACAAAGCAAAACAAATCATTTGATGTTCTTCAAAGTTCACAGCTTATTGCAGTTTTCAAACTTCTATCAGTAAGTTTAATAAAGTTAATAGTGAATTATGTGGGGAAGACACCCACTCACTGGCCACTTTATTAGGTACACCTGTTCCTTTGCTCATAAAAACAAGTATCTAATCAGCCAATCACGTGGCAGGCACTCGTTGCATTTAGCGATGCATACGTGGACAAGAGGATCTGCTGAAGTTCAAACCAAGCATCAGGAAGGGGGAAAATAGGTGAAGTGACTGAATGCCAGATGGGCTGCTTTGAGTATCTGAGTATTTCACCGCTGGGGTTTTTACACATGGATCGGGTGAAAATGCCATGTTGATGGCGGAGTCCAGAGAAGAATGGCCAGAATGCTTTGCACTGATAGAAAGGCACCAGTAACTCAAATAACCACTTGTTGCAACCAAAGTCTGCAGAAGAGCACCACTGAATACAAAACATATCAAACCTTGAAGCAGATGGGCTACAGCAGCCGAAGACCACACCGGGCACCAATCCTGTCCGCTAAGAACAGGAAATTGAAGCTACAGTGGCCATGGGCTCATCAAAATTAGACAATGGAAGACTGGAAAAATGTTGCTTTGTCCAATGAGTCTCAATTTCTGCTAGGATCAGAATTTGGTGTAAAACATGAAAGCATGGATCCATCCTGCCTTGTTTCAACAGTTCAAGCTGCTGCTGGTGGTGCAATGGCATAGCCACTGTGTGATGCTGTTATGTCAACATGGACCAACATCTCTGAGGAATCTTTCCAGCAACTTGTTGAATCTATGCCACAAAGAGTTAAGGCAGTTAAGGAAGTTCTGAAAGCAAAAAAAAAGGGGGGCGGGGGAGGGGGGGTCTAACCCAGTGCTAGTAAGGTGTACAGACTGATTAATCATTTGGAAAATAGTTTTAGCAGGTCAGTGTTAGTACTGTCCATTGATCTTCACACAATGTATAGATTAGAGCCCAACCAAGTCTTCTGCAGACATATCGGTATCGGCCAGAGCCAGACCGATATATCGGTTGGCTGATAATATCGGCCGATATGAGCCTTTCACAAACATATCGGTATCAGTGTTATTTTTGCCGATATGAAAACTGTTATTTTGCTGAATAAACAGTGCAGAAAAAACACTTTGGCTGTTGGAAATGGTGTCATTACATAGTTTGTTCAGCAGAGGGCAGTCTGATGGCATTGTTGACAATGCTGTCAAGCATGGGTGGGACCCCCATCACCCCTTGGTCACATTAGCTACAGGAGACAGAGCAAAAGTGACCAGCTGCCATTCATTTTCAATCAGAGTGGGCACTTTACAGTGACAAGAGACAAGTGGTTACTATGCCGCTGGATAGGCGGGGCTAAAATAGACGAGAAGTCTATTTTATGCAAATTCTGAGGTAAGTGACACAGTGACTGCCAATCTGATTGAAGGCAGCGTGACGTTCATTGGTTGGTTGCTCAAACAAAATAATCCAAGATGATGGGATACGATCCCAGACTGCTGCATTTCTGTATAAATGTAATATGTTTGGAATTTTTTTGTCATATTTTGGAAAAATTTGTGAGAAATGAACACTTTCATATATCGGCAGATATATCGTATCGGAAATGTTTTACTCCCTAATATCGGTATCGTATCGGCCCCCCAAAAAAATCCGTATCGGTTGGACTCTAGTATAGATTACCGAAAAAAAGATTTTACTGTAGATTCCTAACTCCATCATATCACACTGACAAACAAGCTCTCAATAGATTTCATTGGACAGGTACAGAAGCTTTTCATATATTTGTTTGAGTTTTGCTATTAATCTAACCGCTTTTTTTTTTTTTTTGCCAAATAGTCCCAGAAGGAGAGCCAAGCAACAGCACCTACTACTGTGAGCACCTCACCTGTTCCAAACTGTTTAGTCTATGTAACAGACAATTCACCGTGAAGGCATACATCCACATCACTTTATTTGCCAATTGTGAATTAATCACTGCCTTGTTTGAAACCTAATACATCTCAAACTGTCATTGTGCACCCTAAAATGTATTCAGTGTTATGTTATGTAGACAGTTTGCTAAAGCTTTCATATTAATTCTGTATTTTATTTTATTTTTTTACCATCCTCTCTGCTGGTTGAATAGGTTGCACAAGCATCCGATCCATCTGTACCGCCCAAAGCAATGTCTATTCCACCACCTGCTCCTCCAGAACCACCAAAAGTGGAAATCAAAAGCGAACCACCTGCCAAAAGTGCAAAACCTACACCAAAAGAAGAACCAAAAGCTGCTGCAAAGGAACCCGAGTCTTCAAAGGGACCCAAAGTTAGCTTTGGTAAACTCTTCCGTCCAAAGGTAAACGAATAGCTATAACTGCAAAATGCAAGATTAAAAAAAAAAAGCACAGCAGGATAGATATGGACTTGCACAGTGTGTCACTCAAATTGTGTAAAAAAAATGCTGTATGTGATTTTGAGATACTGCTAGGTATCAAGGCACCTAAAGGCATGGGTGCTTCAACAAGTGGAGCCAATGCCCCAGCCAAGACTGCAGCATTGGTACAGTAGATTATCATATTCTCAGCAGCTCATCCCGTCACTAACTGTGCCACAGCTGAGTCGTCTTTAACCAGGAGGTGGCAGAAACATCGCCATTTTGCACTGTGCAAAATGGCCTTTGCCCTATTTTCAAACGCATCAAACCCAACCGTATTCTTTCGTTTGACGTGCATCAAGACACAATACATCAATCAATAAAATCTCAAACTGGTGCTGTTGTTTCTACCACAATCCATATTTCCATTATGCATCGCATTCCCAGCACTCAAGCTGCATCATTCATTTAACCACTCGGATCATATCCGCCACTGTTCTGCGTCACTTTCCCTGCCGTAACATATCAAGCAGTGCATAATTCTAAATAACCTCATCTGTTTTTGTCTTTTTAAGAGTAGTTCCTTTCTGTGTGGTTAACTTTGTCCTGCAATAAGAATCCCTTCACTTTCCTACAGACAATCAAGGAGGCATCACAAGTTGTTGTAGAAATTAAGGTAAATTAACGCCGCATGCTCGAGCTTCTCTTTTGGTTCATGTAAGTTCGAATCTACCTGCACAGAACCTCAAACGCTCTTCATCAAAGCTCAGTTTATCTTTAGGGGTGGTGGATTTATTTTCAACTGATTTATAATCCGAGTAAATGCACACCAGCTCTGAAGGCTCACAGCTGTGTTCATGTGCATGAATGCACAGAAAATTACAGCATTTCTACATGTTCAACTTTTGTTCAGAATTTAATAGTTTTACTCTGCAGGACGCATTACTGGACGGGCCAGAGCCAGATGCTGAAGTCCAGGTACATCAAATTACAATAATGGGGCTTTTTAAAAATTTTTTAAATAAATGTGTGCATCATTACTTGAACTTATGGTTATATTGTAAGATGCACAGTCTCTTATTTTGCATATTCTGATTCATTTGCATTTGAATCATCAGAGTGAAAATAATGTTACGCTTCAGGAGCTAGCAGAGGATCTGCTGCAGCTAGCAGTAGAGGACCAGGTAATCAGTCTTAGTCCGAGTGTTGCATGGCGCGTGTGCGCATCGTGTGCGTCACGCTGCAGGTGTCGCTGGCATGATGACCATTAAGCACAGCCTGCATTGTGCCAAATGACTACATTTCTCTGCAAATCTTTAATCATCCGAGTAAACACAAGAAACGTGGCACTGAGCGGTTCAAAAAGCCACATCTTTTAAAGCTTGTGCTGATTGATGGACTGACTCATTCATTGCTTCATTCGGGGCATCCCAGCATTTTATCACGCTGCATGATTAATTACAGTATCTTCTTTAATTTACATAATGACAACCCGTGATTTATTGTTGCATTTCGTGCACCGTTGATATGCGTCGTTTGAATTGATGGGAAAACAAATAACTTTTCCTGCACTGCAGATGGTGGAAGAGTTACCACAGCCAGTGGTAGAATCCGAGGTAAATCAGAAGATGACAATCTGAGAGTTTTAAGGGAAAACTGGAGCATTCGTTTTACTGGTTTCTTTCCCCCCCCACAAAATAACCTCTATTATTTTTTTGTGCATGGTGGAATGGGCCTCAGGTGATTCTTGCAGGATCTTGTCCTTATCTCATGGAGACTTCTCTCCGCATGTTGTTTCCTCTTATTTTTTCCTCCTTTTTGTCTCTTCAATCACGTGCAGATGGCAGATCCCGCTCTCCCTCTGTATTTGCACTTAATTTGTAAACAGATCATCGCGTGATTTGTTTTGATGCAGAAGCCGGATGCCTCAAAAACTGGAACTCTAGAGGCTGCTGCGAAGCTCGAGCCGCCGCCACCTGTGCAGGAGGAAAAGAAAACCCCCTCAAAGACGTCCTTCTTTTCTGCCTTCAAATCGAAAGTAAGGATTAGCTTGAGTATTTGTCGGCCTTTAAATGGAAGGAGCAAATAAGATGCTATTACGTCAAGATATTGGCATTGGGGGTCTAAGATGTCCTTGGTTTACCACAACACTCACAGGCAGCTGATGCCAAAAAGCAGACCCCTGCGCCGCCACCAGCAGCAGAAGCAGTTCAGGTGGTTAAAACCAAGGAGGAGCCCAAAGCTGCAGCCAAGCCAGTGGAGGCTGTTGTGGACAACAAAGCAGCTTCGGGGGCTGCCAAACCCGGAGAGGATGCAGCCAACGTGCCCAAGAAATCGGAGAAGAAGCAGTCCCTTTTTAAAAAGCTGGTAGGAAGAGCACCTGTTTTTTCTGAGACATAGTTGTTTAAAACTCTAAGTCATCCACGTCATATTTATACAGCTGATCGTATCATTACTGAAATTTTTTAAAGTTCAATTTGGGGAGCTGTGTCTGCACATTGCAATATGTAAGGTCAATTATCTCCACTAGATGGCAGCAGGAATTTATTTTAGGTTCCCTACCTCACCTTTGCACTTCTAGATCATTTCTTTCTTTTGGCTTTTTTTTCTTTCGTTTTTTTTTTTTTTTTTCTTTTTCTTTTTGCTGGGGGTCGTCAAAGCTGATGCCACATGATCCACATGTTGATTTGTCACACGTTTTACGTTGGCTGGCCTTCCTGACGAAACTCCAGATGTACAATGATAATGGGGCACAAGTGGCCTCAAACCGGGGGACCTTCTGGTTGAAAGACAAGCACAGTAATTTCTTGCACCACTACGCCACCACCTCTGAATTTCGAAATACATCACTGGAAAAAAAAAAAAGTTTGCATAATTTTACTTTTCCCTTTAATAATTTAAAGGTAATTCAGACGATCAAACTGCACTGCCACAATGTAGTTCGATTAAAGGGGTCATATTAGTCACCTTTTTAGAAATCTACTCAGGCCTCATTCATAAATGAATCTGTGTAGAATCATGACTAAAACTGTGTGCATATACAAAAGCAGAAATGTGCACACACATTCGAGTTATAAAGCCGTGTCGTGGAAGTGCACGTGGGTGCACAGACTTGCTGTCCACTCCCAACTTTTTCCATGAATGGACATATACACATCCTCAAAAACTCATTTGCATATAGAACCTCCTGTCTGCGCCGGTCACTCAAAACACGGACCCGTTCTTCCACACAGCGGAGAACGACGCAGAAATTTAAAAAAGCATCGCACCAAATGTGAAACTGAGACAGTCCTCGGAGAGGTGAAGAAATGTGTCGTTTGAAGTCTCGGTTCTGGAATCGTGAACAAAAGAAAACCCACTGGATGGGGAAAAAAATAATGGAGGTGATCAGCTTGCGCACAGCTGTGACCATTTATAGCAACCACAATCAACAAAATCAATCAATAAATCATAAAAGGGCTGATAAAATTGAGTTCACACTCAATTACTTACAATGCACTTTGTAAATGGTAAAATGTACATGTTAATATAGGTGTGTGTATGAACAGAAATAATATTTTAATGATAATAAGAAATGTAAAGTTTGTGACACTGGATGCTTTGTTTTATGATGAATTGCGCGTCGCCTTATTTTTTATTTCCACTTCAGTCTATCAGCCTTGATGTGCTCTGAAAAAAATGTGTGTACACCTGATCCGAAGAATGCGTGTAGTGCACACATTCTCGCCACATGTTCTTCCTTTATAAATTCTAATTTACGCACAGGAAAAGGCACACACAGACTTTTTTGGGCATACACATCTTTTACAAATCAGGTCCCAGATGTTTTACAGCTGAAAATAATAGACATGGAACATCCTTAAAAAAAGTAAAAGCACGTTTCAGCGTCTGTTCCTTTAAATGGAAAGGAGCTGCTGCTTGCCACGCACTCCCTCTGTTTCGGGAGGGGGCATTGTGTGACTGTGTGGGCGTGTCGCACAAAGCGCAGACTAGCTCAGTGAGCAAAACCAGAGTCCTCATATGAGCATCTGTGCCATATGTCAGAGAAGTCTAAAATGAGCCCTTTTAGGTCTAAATATTGTTTATAGCAGAGTAGTTTCTAAATGCAGAGACAGAATAGTGGGACTTTAATGATATTTAACATGAAAAAGCAAACATTTTTAACTATAAAAGGTATATTAAAAACAGAATTTGCACAATATGGCCCTTTTAAACGATGAATGTAAACACAGTCAATTCTCCATATAGTCTATAGTTACCTATGAACCAGCATAGGGGGCGCACTGTTATTAGTGCCTTATTTTGCCAAGATTTGCAGTCAGTGGGACTTCCGCATCCGGTTGCGTTGTAACCCGCGTGGTGGTCAGAAAGCGAGCGATAACGCATGTGTACACTCAGTGTTCATTAATTTTTTTCCAGTTGTGGTACTGTCATATTCCTGAACTTCTCGCCATCATCCATGATGTAAGGAGTTTGGAAATAACGCACGTGAGAATAACAGTATCACGATCATAAGGTAACACAAGCAGAAATAAAGTGTAGTCGGCAGTGTAGTCGGCAGGCGCTGCGAAGCAAAAGCGTTCACTGCATGAAAGCGACCGGAATTTCGGCTGACTGCTAAAAAAAAAATCCTGGCTGTTGATAACCCAATGCATTCTGGGTTGTTTTTCGCCAATATAAGATATGGAGAATTTAAACCTTCCTAAAGCCGCAATCTCACCTCGACGTTTGGGCCAACGGAGATGAACATATTTGCATACGTCGGTGTCCACCGACCTCCGCCAGTCTTCGCTGATGAATGTCGACCGCGTCCAAAAATTTTCAACATGTTTAAAATTTCTCGCCATTTGCCGACGTACCTCTGGCTACGTTGGAGACCGTTAGAGAAAGTTAATCTCCGCTACAAACAAGTTCCCTCCGCTAGCCTCTACTAGCCTACGTTACTGGTGCGATCGTCTACGCTGGCTAACGTTTGGGTGCTGCTTCGCCCTGCCTGCTCAGAATCATTGGACAGCGGTATGTCGACCCCCCCCTCCCCACACATTGCCACGTTGGCAAAAGTCCCGCTTGTTCTAATGGTGCGCTGGCTAACACCCGCCTCCGCTAGCACCACGTTGTAGAACGCCGAGCTGTGTTACAGGTTCGCTACCAAACTCCGGTAACGTGATTTTTGCTGACGTTTGGCCAATCTTCTCGACTTTGCCCTGCGTTCAGCAAACACTGGGGTAAACGTTATAGTGAGATTGCGCCGTTAGAAATAGTTCCTTTCTCACACCACATCCAATGAATACGATTCAAAATATGCACAAATCAACATGCAACCAAGTTCAAATTTACAGTAGGTGAGACTGATTTCTAAGAGATTGGTTACAATATTTGGCACTTCAAAACATAACAAGTAAAGAATCTGCGTGACATTTACTTGCTTTTTCTTGCAGCAACAGAAGCGTCCCTCGACAGATGCTGGGGTCCAGACAGAATCCGTGACTGCTGCACCAGCACCTGAGAAGGCCAAATGAAACCAAAAACGATAATTTCTTTGTATATTCTCTCTCTTTCTCTCTTCCCCTATCACCCCCATCCACTTTCCCCTTCAGCTGCCACTGAACTTTGAATTATTTTAACTAAATATTTGTTTTGTTACTTTCTGATAGTCACAATACAAAGGGAAGAGCTGTAAAGATAAAAGTAAGTAAGGTTTGAAGAAGACGGACAGTTGACAGATGGATGAAGACGCAATGGTTTGAAATAGTTAAAGGCCGACTTGCTGAGATGTATATTTTGGGTTACAGTATATAAATGCCATGATGAGCGTGAACCCATTTTCATGGACAGTTAAAGCAAATTCTCTATACGGCTGTTCTTGTAGACTAACGTAGTGCACCTGCGGCGCTTACAGAATAATACTGCATGCTTTGCAACTAATGTCTGAAACAGGTTTTTCGGTTTGTGCCAAGAAATTCTCGTAGTCATGGCAAAGTAGAGTTTAATATGAACTTATACATCAGGACAGATTTACGACTTTGAACGTAGCAGCACCAAACAGACAGGAGCAGCATGTCCACACTGTTAAGGCCATAAACCAGCTTGCACTTACAGATTTTTAACTTCATGTACGCTCTATCAACTCACGCACTTAATTATATATCGAGTATTTAAAGTCACGCACTGGGCCACATGGAAAAATCACAATCTTTAACTGATCTGTAGGGAACTGATTGTAAGTATTTGTATTTGAGATAACAAATGCATCTCTGGGTTGTTTGGTTTTTTTGCGCAAATGTGTCCTTGTGGTATATTTTGGAGTCGTCATAAAAATCACAGCTCATTAGCTCTTAATTTGAATGCAGCACTTTGTGTCATGTCATTTAATGGCAGTCTTGGTGTCATTTATGTTTGCCACGTGTGCAAATTAGTGCATATTCATGCCACGCTTTTGCTTGCGAGATGTACATGTGTGACTCACGCTACCGCCAAGACAATAAATATGTTGACGATTTATCCCTGTGCTTTCAGCTCTTCATTATTGTCAACTAAATTGTGTGAAGAAGCTTTATTGAGAATAAGTGAGTGCGGCAACAGCCGCAGTCACACAACAGGTTTGACAAAAAGGGAGGAAAACGTTGTTAAACCTACATATTTTTTTTAAACGGTGATATCCAAATCACTTTCTCACCGAAAAGTAAACCCACTGCATTTGTGATCAAATAAGGAGTGCCATTTGAGTCACACCTTGCTACAGTATGTTGGGTGTCGAGCCAAATACTCCAAGCCTTACTCATCTTTGCACAACCCCAAATCAGAAAAAGTTGGGACGATATGGAAAACGTAAAAAACAAAACAAACAAACAAAAATCTCAGTGATCCTTACATTTACTTTGACATCTATTTCATTGCAGACAGAATGAACCCAAGATGTTTCACGTTTTGTGTGGTCAACTTCATTTCATTTGTTAATATACATCCATTCCTGGATTCAACGCCGACAACACATTCCAAAAAAAGATGGGACAGGGGCAATTTACAGCTAGTAATGAGGTAAAAATAAATAAATAAATAAATAATGATGTTATTTCAAACAGGGGATTCATTCATGATTTGGTATAAAAGCAGTATCCATGAAAGGCTGAGTCTTTGAGGAGCAAAGATGGGCTGAGGATCTCCAGTTTGTCAACAAATACGTGACAAAATTATTGAAATGTTTAAAAACAGTGTTCCTCAAAGAGAGATAGGAAAGGATTTACATATTTCTCCTTCTATAATATCATTAAAAGATTCAAGGAATCTGGAGTAATTTCAATGTGTAAAGGGCAAGGGCACAAGCCTAAGCTGAATACCTGTGATCTCCGATCCCTCAGACGGCACTGCAACAAGAACCGTCAGTCATCAATAGCTGATATAACCACTTGGGCAAGGGATTAACTTGGGAAACCTTTGTCAAGCACTATAATATAGAGTTACATTCACAAATGCCACTTAAAACTTTACTGTGCAAAAAATAAGCCTCATGTTAACCGTGACCAGAAGCAGCATTGACTTCTCTGGACATGGAGGCATCTGGGCTGAACCATCACACAGTGGAAATGTGTATTGTGGTCAGACAAATCAGCATGCCAGATCTTTTTTGGAAGAAATGGATGCTGTGTGCTCCAGATCAAAGATGAAAAGGACCATCCAGACTATATCAGCAACAAGTCCAAAAGCCAGGGTTTGTCATGGTATGGGGTTGTGTCAGTGCCCTTGGAAAAAGTAATTTACACTTTTGTGATGGCAGCATTAATGCAGAAAAGTATTGAGATTTTAGAGCAACATATGCTGCCTTTAAGACGACATCTTTTCCAGGGACGTCCATGCATTGTTCAACAAGACAATGAAAAACCACATTCTGCACACATTACAAAGGCATGGCTGCAGAAGACAAGCGTACAGGTACTGGACTGGCCTGCCTGCAGTCCTGACCTGTCCCCAATAGAGAATGTGTGGAGAATTTTGAAACAAAAAATACAACGATGACGACCCCGTACTGTTGCACACCTTAAGACGTGTTTGCTGGAAGAATGCTAGAAAATAACACCTGCAACACTTCATCGCTTGGTATCCTCAATGCCAAAACGTGTTTTAAGTGTTGTGAGAAGGAATGGCAACAATACAAAATGGTAAATGCTTTAGCGTCCCAACTTTTTTTGGAATGTGTTGCAGGCCTTAAATGCAGGAATGAATGTATATTAACAAATGAAATGAAGTTGACCAAAGAAAACATGAAATATCTTGGGTTCATACTGTCTGCAATGAAATAAAGTCAAAGTAAATGTTAGGATCACTGCATTTTTTTTGTTTGTTTTTTTTGCATTTTCCATATCGTCCCAACTTTTTCTGATTTGGGGTTGCATTTATTTTCAAATCTAACTGAGAATTGACCATTATTTTTAGGCAGAATGCAAAAAGAAAAAAAAAAACTGACCACAGGCAATCATTTGTAACTGAGACAGAGAGAGAACCTGCTGAATATCATGAATACAAATGAACATTTCTGTTACAGTCTGTGAGACACACCTTACACAAGATCGCAGGGAATTACATACTTCAGGTAAAAAGAAGCCCTCAAATATTCTTTCACCATTTATGATGCAATTTTTATGATTGATAGCGGAGTGTGCAGTCTTTGGAAGGATGTGCTTTAGATGGCAACGTCTGAGACCCACCATTAAGTGATGAGTCGTGGACCCCAAAGCCATAACTCACACTGCTCCTTTGTTATCAATGAGACACACTCTTCTTGCATTACCCTCGATAATAGGTGTGATCATTTTAAATTGTGCATCAAAGTAATTGCTGTGGCACTGAAGGAGAAAAGAGGGATTGCGTACACGGTAGAAGACATTTGGTCCATTGTGTGTCTCTTTCCCCACGGGACTGTTTCAAATTAGGATGCAGTGTTAAGCTTTTGGCACGAGTAATTCTGGTACCTGACAAGAGATGAGCTCACGTTCATTGGTAAATAATGGGAACTTAAAAAAAAGGTAAAGCAGCTTCTTTTTTGAAATGTAATATTTGGAGGGTCTGCTTCAAATGTGCATTTCAGTAAAATGTACTCAGAACATTTCAGCAGTAATCTAATAACCACCGACATTTATCAACATTATCTTAAAACATCTTCTGTACTTATCTCCGCCAAGGAGGTAATGTTTTCATCCATTTATGTAGTTGGTTGGTTATTTGTCAAGAGGATTACTGAAATGTCCTCCCGCCCAATGACTGCTGGGATAAGCTCCAGCCCCCCGTGACCCTTAACTGGAATAAGCGGGTTTAGAAAATGGATGGATGGGTTACTAAAAAAGGGAATGGGCCAAAGAGGAACAAGTTAACTTTTGGTATAGATTTAGATTCAATGGCGCATCCTGGAAATTTTTCTCACTTTGTCAACATTGCAGAATTAGGCATTTTGTTAAATCTCTCTCAAAAACAATCCATAAAAATGTATACATTTGTTTTCTTTGGCTGCTCCCATTTGTTGGGGTTGCTAAAGCAGAGCATCCATCTCCATCTCACCTGCTTCAGTTTGGTGTGGAACTCCAAATTTTTTTTTTTTTTAAAGTGGAGTGGATGCCCTTCTTGACAACTCCTGACTTACAAACTGAAAGAATCTAATGTGCATGTTTTGATGGTGGGAGGAAACCGGAGTACCCAGAGGAAACCCACACAAATGGGAACTGAGCTTTGGTGGGCTCGACCCAGGAACCTGTCATGATGTAAGTAGGGGGTGGTGTTATTTTGCAAAAATGGATTTTATGGGGAATTACC
>OMMV01003173.1:2310-12670 GCA_900302635.1 Chatrabus melanurus
CACAGCCAAAGAAGCTTGCAACTCCTTTAGATTTCTCACGGGTGTCTCGGGGGCTTCCCTCACTCGTCAAGTTCTTGCACAGTACTCGGTTTTGAGGGTTGCCTACTGCAGACAGATTTACCGTACAGTACCATACTGTTTGTATTTCTTAGTGATCAATGTAAATCAAGTCCAAGACATATTCAGTGAACTTGAAAATGTTCATGTATCCATCCACTGACTTGTCTCAACAAAACTGGCTGTAAAAGTGAGGATTTATACAAACGGACACATGCTATTGTTTTGGCTTTGATATCTTTTATGTCATGTTGTAGAGATTTGTTTTCACTGTGAGTTTAAAGTTCACAATTTAAAAAATTTTAATATGAAGAAAACTGAATTGTTTTTTTTTTTAAATTTAGGTCATAAGAAATTTTAAAATGTGTAAAAGTTTAAGTATTATTTTATTGTGGCACGTTGTGTATCCCACAGTGGGGCCTGCAGAGTGCATTTTAAAACAATGAGCTATATTTTTGCTCCGATACTCCTAATAATTCAATTCTAGTGGTGCTTTAGGACATGAGTCTGTGTTGGTGTGGGCCAAGTCAGAATGTGGACCAGATCATGGTCAAGTACTTACTAGTTTGATTTTGTGTGCCGACACTGGTTACACAGAATCAATATCAAATCAAGGAGGCTTGAGTTTCAAGATAAGCGCTCTTGGCCGCTCTGGCTATTCATCATAAGTCTGTACTCTGTAGAAACCTGATAGGTCAGAAGAAATGATATTCCAAGAGGAGCAGGCCTTCCTTATCTCCCCATAGCAGGGGAATAGGAGGTATGCCGATCAATACAGGGCTGTTGTGTAGTACTTGCAATTATCATCAGCTGATTCTGTCCTCCCCCAGCTGCATCTTTTAATACCACATAATTACAAGTTGTGGGACAATGCTGGTGAAGAGGGATTACAGCATCGTTCTCAGCTTTCGAACAGCAGCAGCAGCCTGTGGAAGAGGAAGATTTAAAATGGCAAGAGTTCATTATGAACCTTATCTTTATTATTTTTTGAGTGTGACACCGGTGAACAAGTGATTTTTAAAAAGTTGGTGATTGCAGATTGAACATCTATGAAAAGATGGAGAAAAATGCAAAAGATTAATATCAACATCTGCTGATACACTCTGAGTTTAGGTGAGATTCAGATATTTTTTTCCCCCCAACATGCAGACATTTTTCAGTCTATTATGGCGCCCAATTGTGGGAGGTCGTAACAAATGAAGCTCCAACACCTCCTGTGGTATCCTGGCAGTAGCCTATCGCAGCCGGTTGAAGGCCACCTAATGATGGACCGGAGGCGGAGGCAACAAGAAGAGCGCCGGTTCCTCCGACAAAGCAGAGAGTCGCACTTACAGCCGCCACCAGCCTGAGCTCGGAGCTCTCTGTGCGTAAAGTTTGGCTTTTACGCGCATATTTAATATTTTCCGCCTTTTTACGCACGAATCAACTGTCGCTTCTGGACTTTATAAAGTCGATCCCGTCCCGTGGGAAGTATGACTGGAGCCTGCTAGTGCTGGCAGCTCGAATCCAAGGAGAGATCCATCCGGGACATCCATCCGTCACAGCCTGGAGTATTTCTTTTCATGCAAAGAGCAGGTGCGGACAACACAAACAAGTCCGTTTGTGCGGGATGCAGCGCCTTCGATCACCAAGTGAGCGCCAGGACTGCTCCAAAACAGGAGCGCGGGTCCAGCTAGACCGCGGAGCCGCTCGGAGCTGTGCGTAAAAGCCGCAAACCTGCCAGGAAGTGAAGTAATTATTTTAAATCTCATAGCTCATTTCCATATCTGGAAGGCAGCCAATCAGCCACGGAGGGCAGCAAGAGTCGTCAAAGCGCTGTCCTTCCTCCATCATAATTACACTGACATGCGCAATCTGCGCATCAACGGCGGCCCCTCTGCGCTTTTATTGCGCCGACCCCGCTCAGTCTGACGGCTCCCCATTCGTCAGGCGTAGATGATTCGGCAAAAGGCAGCAGCGATTCGCAGAGAAACGTCAACATGTCCCGCCGCAAACAAGCCAAACCGCAGCAGCTGAAGTCATGCGGCGGCGCGCCGCACGCCGGACTCCTGTGCGCAAACGGTACGTGGCCGCGAAAACACTTTTGCTTACTTCAGCTGCAGTTTGCACAGACTAACTGATCACCACCAGGAGCTTTGGATAATGATAGCTTATTGAACTACAATAGATTGTAATCGATCTGTAAGAGATTTTTTTTTTCAATATTTTGAAAAAAAACAACTTTAAATTGATTGGTGCTGCTTTTTCTTTTTCAAATTTCTTTTTAACATTTTTATTTCTTTCTGACATCCATGCATAGATGTGAAATCTGCCAAATGCAGCCTTGCATTTACTAAATTATTGTATTTATACACATTGTAGGTGTTTTTTCCCCCCAAATTTCAAACCCTTTAAATTTAATTTCTATTTATTCTGCCTGTCCTCCGCCTGAGGGCCTGTTGTGAAACGTTTCACTGACAAAAGCACCAAAGTGAAAATTAACACAGAAACGGCCAAATATTAATATATTTTATGTTGGAGTTTTGTTTCTCCTTATTATATTCAGCTGCAGTCTTTCCTGTCAACTATTGAAACTTTTAAACTTTAATTGCAAACTCTGATGATTAACATTATAACCCCTGAAAAATAATGTGAAATGTAAATTGGACAAAAGCTAATGATTTCAAATGGTTTATGTGACACTTTACATGGGATCTCTTTTACTTTAATGCTCCTTTTATATTCTGCGTAATCTTCATGAACCTGGAAGAAAAATTAAAGTTTTTACAACAACATTACATTGAATGAAGTATTTTAGACAAAATCATTTTTAATAATGAGCAATCTTCTTATGATTGGCGATGAGATCTCGCTTCTTAAATCACCATATTTAATATTTAAACTCAACAACGTTAGTGTGTGAATCCTGTAATCAGATAATCTTATCGATCGCAATATTATTTACTTAACAACCTTTTAAACAAAGTTTAAACTTAGTTATCCAAAATAAAATGGGGAAAACATTCTGCTGCGCCTCTAAATTAAAGGCAAAATGTGTGCACAATTTGTATAACCCCCTACAGTCTGCATGGAAGATTAAACCCAAATGTGATTCATTTCTTCATTTGACAGAAGATTTTGTTTTATTTTCAAAAGGTTAAAAAAAATACTGTAAAACCTGCATTTAATATCTTAGAACTGTAATGTTCTTGTTCCCTGTTTTTCCCCATAATGCCACTTATTTTTTTGTTGGTGTAAAAAGTGTGTTGTGTGCACGAGGCCCTCTTTGGGCCCTGCAGCCAGGCGGGGGAGCTGCACTTTGATTGAGCCTGCTGACTTAACCTTTGTCAGCTTCACCCTATGAGGGGCAAGTGCTCCATGTCTGAATAATAATACAATTAGTACAACTGAACCGCTGACCTCTGCACCCCAGAGGTCACGCAGCGATGCAAAGAGGGTATGAACGTGGCGGGGCTGACGCTCTGTTTGCTTTTTTTTTAAATTTCCTAATGGGCAGAGGTGGATGTATAAATCTGTTTTCTGTGCGTTAGAAAGATGGAAACGTAAAATAAATTTCCCTCAGTGTTATTCTGTTTGGAAACGCATTCAAACAGATCTCTGCTTTCTTTTCTGTAAAGTAAATCTTTGGAAGCACACATTCAATCCTAAACTAAAACAAAGTGTTTTCACTCCTGTATTTGCTGAATCGCCATGGAGATCTTCAGACCACCCACTTGGTGAGACTTTGATTCTGACCAGTTCTGGTTCACAAACTGATTTTTTTTTTTTCCTCGTACAAACACTTTGCAAAGCTGAAAGAGTTCAGATCAGCTTTTCTGAGATATAAAATCTGTGATCCACTTTCCTCCATAACAGAAATTGTGTATTTGCATTCAGATTTGTGTAATTAAAATTGATGTTATGTGTGTGCGTTCATACTGCGTTGTATTTAAGTACACGGCAGCTAATTGTTTCCGGTGAGAATCTGAGTGACCAAAATTACAAACTGAAACGTGCACGCTCGGATGTGCATGCACGCATACGTTTTGTACTGGACATGCAGTTTTTAGTCTTATCTGGCAAACATGCACATTAAATGTGGTTCAATGCTGCATTTAGTGTGTTAATGTAAGACAAAATGAATAGCACATAATGTGTGTTTGCAACATATTTTGTGGTGTGTGTAAATTGCAATACACTGCAATCAGCAATGTTCAAAATTTTATTAAAAAACAAGCCAAAAAAATCAGATAATTTATATGTGAAATAAATCTCTTATTACTTTTGCTCTTAAACAGTTTTTAGGGAAGTCGGTGTATGTAACAATCATTTCCTATTGATTTCCACCAGATCGTTCCATCTGCTCTTGGTGTCTGTTTCCTAATGGGGCAAAGCCTGAACAGATGTAACAGTGATTCTGAAATTTAAAGCAGTTTCTAAAGAAACGTCACACAACAGCTCTGCTGAAGGAGGACAAAAAAAGATCTCAAAAGATCACCGCCAACCTGAAAGGAAATGACACTTCTGCACATTTAAGCAAATTTGTCTGATCAAAAGAGTGAAAGTGTTTTGATTTTTAAACTGCAAATTAAAACAAATCTAGAAATAAATAAATATATATATATATATATATATATATTACTGTATTCTGAATCATGCTGCTGTCTTCCAGCTCCAAATTTACTTATTTTTTATGTAGCATTTACACATTTTTGTGCATTTTATAATTCAGGTTTAGTGAAGAATAACCGCGCTGTTTATTGAAAATATAATGTTTGTTTATTAATGCAAAATCAGGAGTGTGTTTTTCTGGAAGTGCACGTTGGTTCAGTTCTAACATTCTGTTTGTTTCATGCGGTTTTGCAGTTTATGTAAATCAAAAAAGTGTCTGCGAGTCAAATTGGCAAACGTTTCTGTGATGGTCAGCTCACGGGATGCTCTGATGTACGTAATGTCACTCAATTTGTGTCTCCAATCATAATAAAATGATACAAAAATCATTTTGTTATGTTATTCATATTTTGACCAAAATGTGGCAGGTTTGAACGGACGTAAAAGTCCTGAATTATATTTAAAAAAAATAAGCTGTACAGAACTTCATCTGGCATGTATGCACAATTATGAGTTGTAATAATTTAAATGGCCAAATAAATAAGTTAACATTGAATAATATTGTAATTTTGCATCTTATTATCAGGCCTATGCTGACTTTTAAAAGTTTTAAAGTGAACTCTCACAGCAGCAGCACGTTACAGCTCTAAAGTTTTCTATAAATTCATGAAAATAAAGTTACTTTAAACATTATTTACTCTTTAAATTTTGATTGAATTTTTGCTCATGTGTTGAATAAGTTTTCCACATGTGAAAATCTATTTTACACACACACACACACACACACACATATATTTCATTTACATTAAACTTGGAAATTCTGGTTTGGTTTTTTTTCTTGCTGTATGCACTTCGTTAACATTTCCATGATTATGTGTGATATCAGTCTGGTTCAGTGGGGTTGAATGTTATGAGTCTGACAGGTCCGTGGGGATTAATCACAATGCCGTACATTGATTCTAGTCCCTTTAGTGAAGTTTCACTTTTCTTTAATTTTATTTTTTACTCCTTTCAGGGTTTCTCAGAAGCACACAGGGAGCTGAAGCTGATGGAGTTGAAGGCAGCAGCGAGGAAACTCACGTCTGTGACAAATGCTGTGCCGAGTTCTTCACTTGGTCTGAGCTGCGTGAACATGACAAAGTCTGCACTGAGGATCCTTTGGTGCTGATTGTTAAGGACAATGGGGGAATGCCTGCTCTAGTGGAAACCCCTGTCGGACCCTCTCCAGCTCCCAGCATGGTGTCCAGTGACTCATCCTCAGCAGAATCCACAGATGCCGGCTTTGAGCGTGGAGACACTCTGGTGAATGATAACGCCAGCCTGGATAATTTGGAAGAAGACGGGGAGCAGGATGACGCAATGGAACTTGAGCATCATCCGCAAGAAAAGTACGCCACAGCCTCCAGTCCTCAGCCTCCAGATTCAGCTGAATCCGCTTCCCCAAAGACATCAGCTGCAGGCAGCTACAGCTTGCCGAGTACAAATGTGACACTGGAGATCCTTCACAGCACCAGGGTGGCTGTTGCTCAGTTCTCACAGGGAATTGTCGGCAGTGGCGCTGGGGGGAAGGCGGCCTCAGCAGCCATACCTGTAATCCTGGAGCACCTGCTGGCTCTGCAGCAACAACAGGTCCACCAGCTGCAGCTTATTGAACAGATCTGCAGCCAGGTAGCCATTATGAACAGACAACCGACGCAAGCAGCATTAAACCCGATTTCCAGGTCTCTGTCTCTGGTACCTAATCCATTTCCCACTCAAGGCATCATCCCTCCATCCATCCTGCCACTATCAGGGGTGATTCCTTCAACCATCGATGGACAGGCTGCTGTTTCTTTGTCATCTGTGCTTGAAAACTCACAAAGTCTCGCCTCACAAACTGTTGGGCAGCCAATCATTAGAGACGTTAAATGTACCTCAGCCTACTCTGAAAAGCCGACCCCGTGTCACTCCAGCTGCAGCGGCAACATTTCCACAGTGGTGCCTCCTTACACAGGCTCGAACGCAAGCAGCATTAGCTGTTCGCAAACGCACAGTTCCCCCAGCCCGCTGTCCTTAAGCCACAGCAGTCTCCACAGCTCATCCCCCAGCCTACCATTTCTACCTCAAAGCCCCCCGAGCAGCGTCATTTTCCCCAATCCCTTGGCTAGCATTGCCGCAACTGCTAATGCACTTGACCCTCTTGCGGCCATGATGAAGAACAGGAAGGGGAAACTGCCTAACGTGTCCTTGTTCGAAACAAAGCCCAGCCCAGAGGAGCCCTTCTTCAAGCATAAATGCAGGTTCTGTGCTAAAGTGTTTGGCAGTGATAGCGCTCTGCAGATCCACCTGCGCTCCCACACAGGAGAGCGTCCCTTCAAATGCAACATCTGTGGCAATCGGTTTTCCACAAAAGGGAACTTAAAAGTCCACTTCCAGAGGCATAAAGAGAAATATCCTCATGTTCAGATGAATCCATACCCTGTGCCAGAATATCTAGACAATGTGCCAACAACTTCTGGGATTCCCTACGGAATGTCGATCCCACCAGAAAAACAAGCCTCCTCATGGCTGGATAGCAAACCTGTTGTAGCGAGTCTGCCAGCCACCATGAGTCTGCCGCTTTCCTCCACTATTACCAGTATAGCAGGCTCGAATGACCCTGTAAGTGTAACACCATCCGCTAAATCTCCTCACCAGCCACCGTCTGCTGAAAGTCTATCTTTGTCACCTAACCACAAAGGCGGTGAGCCTCATTTCTCTCCTGTCGCCGAGTCTCCGCACTTTAACCGTGAGGCAGAAGCATCAAATATAGTGAAATTAGAACGGGAACACCTGCCCCAAAACTGCAGCCTGAGACTGAGACTCAACATGGTTACAGAAGCAAGCGGCACCGCAATCCCCTCAGTGGCCACCACACCCGAACCAACCACCACGGCATCCCCTGTATCCAACTCTCCACCCCTGTTAGAAGACATTAACTTTCCAACTAGCAGCCTACTGGACTCTATGCAAACATCTGAAACCTCCAAGCTTCAGCAGCTGGTGGAGAACATCGATAAAAAGATCACAGACCCAAACCAGTGTGCACTTTGTCACCGTGTTTTCAGCTGTCAGAGTGCGCTGAAGATGCATTACCGCATTCACACCGGGGAGAGACCCTACAAATGCAAGGTTTGTGGCCGAGCCTTCACCACCAAAGGCAACCTGAAGACTCACATCGGCGTTCACAGGGAAAACCCCCCAGTTCTGGTGCAACACTCTTGTCCGATTTGCCAGAAGAAGTTCACCAATGCTGTTGTTCTTCAGCAGCACATCCGAATGCACATGGTTGGACAGATTCCAGACTCAACCCTGGTGGACAGGCTACAGGAAATGGAAGAGAAGATCTTCAGCAATGGCAATGACCTCATGGATGACATTTCAATAGAGGATGATGATGAAGAAGAGGAAGAGGAGACGGAAAACGCAGAGGAGAGAGTAAAACAGTTTAAACTTTTGAACTCTGTTTGTAGTTCTCCTCCTAAATCCTCAGCCGTCGTTTCAAGTATAGCAGCGCTGGAGAACCAAATGAGGACAATCAGCTCTAACCTTGACCATTCCTTCGCCATCAAATCATTGATAAATGGTTTTAGCGACGGCAGCCAGCTCAGCAGTAAAAGCTCTTGGTCAGAAAAACTGATAGAGACGTGTTGTGCAAACAGTTCAAACGTGTCGGAGTCCTCCTGTTCGCCTCACATGTTAGCATCTCCGACTCTAAGCGCCTCTGAAGGCACGACCATCAAATCGCCCGCCGTCAACAACAGGCCAGAATCCCAAGAGTCTTTGGCAGCCTCGGTGAAGAGGGAACAATCGGACTCTCCTGCTTCTTTATCAGCAGGCGCAGTGGCCGAAGAGCCGAGAGGCACACAGGCGAGAAAACTGTGCGTGAAAGAGGAGACTCCTTACAACATGTCATTCCAGCTGAGCAGAGAAAGAGGTAAAGCTGCAACGTCATCCACATCCAGCCATAAGAAAGAGCATTTTGAAATCTGTTGCATGTCAGAGGGATAACTTCACTTCTGCACTTTCTGCAGGTCAAAGCTTTCCCAGCGTAGTTACCAGCTCTTCCTCCGGCATAGTAAAAACCGAGGTGAACGGGCTCAGCCAGCAGAGCAACCAAAGGCAGCCGCCTCCATTTAGTGTCCACATCCCTCCAGCTTATCCGTCAGTCGCTACCCTGGGCCTGACATCATCCCTGCTCGGCCCTGCGCCTCCTCGGCGAACGCCGAAGCAGCACAACTGCAACGTGTGCGGGAAAAACTTCTCATCTGCCAGCGCTCTTCAGATCCACGAGCGCACGCACACCGGAGAGAAACCGTTCATCTGCTCCATCTGTGGCAGAGCGTTCACCACTAAAGGCAATCTGAAGGTAGTTGAGATGGTTTCTGCCGTGGTTCATGTGGTCAACATGTAGAGACATTGGCAACGAATAATTTTATTTATTATTCATTATTCTATTAATTATTTTATGATTAATCGGTTCATTTAAAAAAATCAATCAAAACCAGTTTTTACCAGATTTAGACATTTTAACCCAATTTGCAATCAGTTTGAACAACTTGCTGGCAACTTCCTTTTTTAAAACCTGTTTAAAGCCACTTCAAAGTACTTTCAAAGAGTCTATCCTTTCTGTAGAACTTCTTAATACCAAATGATCTCTAATTTAGCCTGATTAAAGTCCGTTTAAAACATGGGCAGCACAGTGGAGCAGTAGTTAGCACTCTACCTCAGCAAGAAGGTTCTTGGGTTCTAAGCCCATATTGTCCTTATAGGAAGGCCGTCTGGCATAAATTTTGTGCCAAATCAAGATACGGCTCCACAAAGAATCCGCTGTGTCGACCCCGAGTAAAGGGGAGCAGCCAAAAGAATGCATGTATGTAGTCATAAAGTCCATTTAAAACATGTTACTGTTGGTTATGACTGTTTAAAACGGGTTTGAATCAGTTGAAGTGAATCTGTCCTCAGTTTAAAAAAAAAAAAAAAAAAAAAAAAAAAAAAACATTTAAGAAGAGCACTCAGAAAGCACATCCCTGTCCTAAGATAACTGCTGCCAAATGACAGGGAAGACATGAAATGTATCTGAAACCTTTGCATGATACTGTAATTATTGCTTTATAATCAAAAATCATACCCTGAAACCAAAATATTAAGATGATATTCCCTATTATGAAGAATATTTCCCTATTATTAGTCTCGTTTCTTGAGTCGTGGGTAAAACTCGCTTAAACATGCGATCTAGAGGGTCATCCATGCTTATCACCCCCACAGTGTTTAGGAAGGATATAAATGCGTGCAGATTTCCGCCCTTTTAAGGATACAAGAAGTGCATGTGACATTTCTGACTGGGTACCAATTTAACCAGGGTAATTTAAGGCTTCAGTGTTTTCACTTATACCAGGGGTGGGCATGACGGGCCAAAAACGGTGCAGGTTTTCCTTGCTACCAATCACATCAGCGGGTGATTTCACAGATGATTAGGACTTTAAATTGAGGGGAGGAGCTCATCAGTAAAACCACCTGCTGAGGCGATCGGACGCAAAGAAATCCTACACCGTCTTGGTCCTTCATTGCACGCTACTACCCACCCCTGACGTATACGCAAGTGCATTTGGAGCATTGCAGAGTCCCTTGCTTTTCTTCTGCACCAACTTAAGATAATTCAGAGGAAGAATTTCTGAAGACGTTGCAGAGAACA